>CAJDSM010026217.1:34903-45620 GCA_903981925.1 Ostrea lurida | reverse complement strand
TAATACAAATCCGGGGTAGGGTAAACGTGGACCGAGAAGAGAGAGATAGATTCTTGAACATAAATTAATGTATTTTGAATCATGATAAAGAAAAGCCCCAGAAAGATTTTGTCCATTTATTAATTCAGTAGTATCGGTTGGTATCTTCGCCTGCCATCTCCGACGACTACTGCTATCTCCATGTTATTCAATTGCCACCTTAGATCGTCTTAGCCATTTGTCATTCTTATCTCAATCTTTCTCATCCTCCGCTGTGATCAATTATTTTCTCGTGAAATCTGTAATTTCAAATCCGAAACGTAGCATCATCAGGCAGTATACTTAGTCACGTGGTCATTCAAACAGCCTTTCAAATACCTTTCACATGTTTCCCTCTTAATGCATCATCATATTTCGTGTAAATGTTAATAGTATTCTTACGTCATGATAGCATCGAAAATCCGTAGCAGCTTCCTAAGTACACCTATGTCTGTGGTGCCAAAAATCCTGTGTAAAATGGGATTTATGAATCATCGTCTTTTCTAACCAAACACAATAAGTCCGTACAAATCTATGTATACTTCACCGTCGACTTATGTTCAAAAAAGAACAAAACGATAACCCGCTGAAAACAAGCAAAAAGCAGAATGCTATCATTATTAATTATCGAACTTATACAGTAGGATTATTCTAGAAATGTTTCAAGGTCGCCATAATTATTGGCACTGGTCAGATCTTGCATACATGCGTTGTTTTATTGTTAGGCCCGTTCCCTCTTACCATCCATTTTTGGTGAGCAAACGCCTAGTGTTGCCTCTCTATTCTCTTGTTTTGATTTGGCCTTTTTTTTTTACCCGCTTGCCGCGGCGCGCCCGGCCGACGTCGCGGGACACGGTGCTGTTTAAGTAAGGTCGGCCTGCGTGAGAAATAAGATCGGTAAGGTCTTTTCGCTGCTATTTACGTTTGTTTGGTGTTCTGTGCTGGATTGGGTCATTCTGTCTTGTTACTTGGCTGAGCTAGTCTTGTGGTAATCTAGTCTTTTGTAAGGTCTCCCGTATCTTGATGTATTGTATCCCATACACCCATAGACCGAAGCCCACCTACACATCTCGCCCAACATGCTTCCAATCACTAAACACAACTGGAACCGCCAAAAAACAAAAAAACAATATAAAATGAAACACCACCTTTACATTATATTCGCAAAAGTTGTACTTGATTGTATCGTGATCCACAGCTATTTCTCACATTTCCTGTGGAGAAATGGTATCCTGGTTCCAGATTATTTTGACACATTGCGCTTGAATTTTTCACGTTGTAAAATCGTTTTAATTTAGTTTGACTTATTTACACATACGATGTGTTGGAGTAGGCTTTTTTTGCACCATATTTTAGTAGCACATAGCTTGTCAATATCCTAGGTGGTAAACATTACCTTTGCTCTAAGGAGTCCACCGTTTTGACTAGGACATATTTACAATGCCACATCAGGGAAATTGGTGTGAATACTGCTATTTGCACAGTGCTATTAGGATTTCAGGATCGTGGTGTTTAGACGTGCGAACGAGACATGCATATAATTGATGAGACCATAAGATTTGTTGGGTTTTAAATGGAGAACTACTGGGTATTTGTAGATACTGTGAATAACAATATGTTTCACGTTATAAAGGTCTTGCGTTTTATTTTTAACATATTTCTAAACTGATCGAATTGTTCCATGCTGATTTGTATTTTCGCCCGTTAATGGTTATTAAATAATTTTTAGGGAATTGTCAGTTCCGTAGCTCAATCGTATCCAGTGCTTAGGAACGAAGTAGAACGTTAGTATAAACTACTTAAAACACCGGGAAGATGAGAAGTCAATTGCAAAGTTGTTGAGATTACGTATGAATGTATAAGATAAGACTGTCCATTGTTTAGTTAACGATCTATTATTACTTGAAGGTCGATAAGTTGTTAGCTGCTAGCCATTAGAGAGATTAAATTCCTCTAATTGTCCTCGAATCACCCGGGATATTCGAATCTAAGTGCTACGCCGATGGTAACACCATATCGAATGCTATACGCATTCAAATCGGTCAAGACCCATTGAACTTTGGTGACCGATATCTTAGCTTGCATGGTATCTGTTTCTTCTAAATTATATTTCGTTAAGAACAATTCACTTAATCATCTAAGAATTAGGACCAAAAAAAAAAGTACCTCCTTTTTGAATGTGGAACCAATGGGAGAAATCATACACATACAAACTTACGTGATTTTTATTTCAAGCACTGGGGGTATATCGACCGACATACGGATTGAAAATGATTAATAAGATCATGAACTCCACAAAATAAACCGGGGATCACTCGACAGCTCATTTTTAGTAAGCATATCCCCCTTTCGGACTCTTAAGGTAACAACAAAATATATACATTGTATACTGAAGGGATAAGAATAAACAGCGAAGACCCCATCGTCCTTGAGTATATCATCCCGTATATTGAAGAACTTGTTAGCTGACACCAGTTAACTGACATTTTTTATAAATAAGTATCTTACATAACGCATTAATTGTCAGTCAACTGAAGGCTCAGTAATACTGTAGAAGAATATTATATTATTTACTCACCATAAAATCTTTCCGTCAGACAAGCGACTTACGGTGCAGCAGTCGAGTGTTTTCGATACGTATTACTGCACATATGACATCCTAATGCGAAACTCAACAACTGCCAAAGACTGCTCTTATGTGTAAAATCTCAATGAGGCGGAAGTTTCATTGTGGCCTTCGTTGCATTTGTCGTTATAAAAGTTTTTTTTGTTAGGGGTTCCTTTGTATATATATTCGACGTGGCACACAATAGTTTTTATGGGTAACACGGTGGTTGCGAACAAACACTACAACTACTAGCTGTTGTCTCTTATGTCAAATGAATCAGGTATATCATTCTGTGGGGGTCAATATAAGATGATCCGAATAAACCGTTTTCTGCAACTTAATATCTTAATGGTAAGATATACCTGTCTCGTACGAATTAAGTAGTGGTTTAAATAACACTCAATGACTTGTAGGTTTGCTATCTGGAGATTGAATATTTGATATTTGCCGTAAGTTAAATGAATAGAACAAACAATCCAAAAAACAGAAACATACGTTGGGACGGAGTTAGTTTTCTCCATTATATGTCCTATAAATGTGGATTTATATTACATACATATATATCAATTTACGGAATGAAGAAAAAAGAGAGGGAGTAATAATGTTGTTTCGTACTCGGCAAAATCAGAAATGGTGGCTTCGGCATATGAATGTGGGAAAAAATAAAATGAATGAAGAAAAGTGTGAGAATACCTCATACCAACTCTTGAAGAATTCATTTGGATAAGACAATCTCAACACGCTTTGGTCATTTAAAACTCGTTATTATAAAAAGGAGTTTCGTTATAACCAAACCGTGGAATGTTTTTCGGCATGATGATATAATGGGTAGGTTTATAAAGGAAGTGTTCATATAAAAACTATTTTTGCACCAGTAAACTTAGATATCACTATTTATTAGATTTTTTAAAATTATCATTTTAACTATATCCTTCGGTGTAAAAATCAGAAAAGTAGGAGTGTAGATACGTATCAATAGAGACCATAAGCACCATCCAGTAAATAGAGAGATGGCTTCTGATTCCATAGTGTAAATGTAGTTTTGTGAGATAACGATTTTTATATCATATATGCTGGTTCTATAGTTATTCTGAGTCGATACATTAATGGGGGGGGGGGGGTGCTCACCGATCAGAATGGTATAAGAGAAACAGAAGGTTCAAATGCTCGAACAGACGAGATATTTCGTATGGTGAATATAGAGGACAAACCTATTTAAACGACAGTTTCATGATGAGAATTGAATTTATTTCAAACGTTGGGTAGAAGATATCTTTATTTATTTTTAGCCCTGCGATAGATGAAATGGGGGGCATATAGTGTTACCTGTTCCGTTCATTTCTTCTGCAACGGTTCAACACTTCACCAAATTGGTATATGGATATGTCAGGAATATGCAGATCAAGTTCGAAGTTGGTCGGTCCGATGATTTTGACAAAATTGCCCTCTTGAACTTTTAAAACAAAAAAATCAGAAATTTTTCGTTTCGTTCATTATCTTTGCAACGGTTGCCCTTACTTCAAATTTGGTATATGGTAGTATCAAGGAATAGCAGGTCAAGTCGATTGGTCATGGTCCGATGATTTTTGACAGAGTTAGCCTTCTTGACTTAGAAAAAAATCAGAATTTTTCGTTTCGCGTTCATTATCTTGCAACGGTTGACACACTTCAACTATTTGATATATGGATACGCACAGTTATGCATATGAAAAACTTCTAATTTCACCCTTACTGAATTCGTTAGATTCACTGTAGGCGGGGGCATTCGTGTCACACGACACTTAGTTAATGTACAAACATTACGAGATATGTCTTTTTGAGGAAAGACATACATTTTAATCATTGAAAAGATTCTTTTTTGAAAATAGAAGAGACAGCTGTTGGAAAAGAATAATTTATATTGATTTGGCAATAAAAGTTAAATGGTTCCACAAGTAACTAGAAAATAAGCCGAGAATATTGTTAAGTTTTGTACGTAGTGCATGGTTTGCAGGTATTAAAAATGTAAAAGAGACAGAAAGAAAAAAGACGAAAAGAAAAATTTTGTAAGATGTTTGAGACAAAATTTACAAGTATTATTCTTAATTTGCAAACACGGACATTGCTGATGAGGCTTATTATCATTTTAATGATTGTCATAGTGCAGATATCTAAACATAGAGAAGAACGTCTTTTATTGTTGATCTTCTCAAATAATCACCCTAAATACCACCCCAATACTATTTTAAAAGCAAAATCATCAAAATGATTAATATATAACATCTTCAATGTCAATCAACTGATGCAGCACATTAGAGTAGTAAAATAGAATATAAGTGATCAAATCTTTCTTGTAGATATAACACATGTATATAGATCCTCTTCTGATCTTAGGGACTCCTAATTCCCAGCTAAATGGACCTCACTACTGGACGAGAGCCGTGTGTTTTTTGTGGTGACGCGGCACGGATACCATTATCGATGTTGACCTGTGAAGGCTGCAAGGTAGGTCAAAGTCAACTTAATTAGGACAAAGTATCGATGCCAAAGTAGTTCAATGAAGATCGGTGAACAAGCGAGAAGGTGTTCAGAGGGAGTGGAATAGGAAAGACAATGTGAAATCGTTTCAAAAATGAGTTATTTAGTTGTTCAGTTAGTTTTAGAGTAAATATTTCATAAGTTGTAATGAACATCGGCACATTAAATTATTTGAAATATTGAATTAGGAAGTGAAAACACAGTTAATTGTAATTTTGACATTTTTTTGTCGAGTTTGGTTAATAATTGGTTGACTCTCTATCTTTTTGTAATCAGATACTTGTAGGATAACCAATTTTGTCTTAAAAAGATGGAGCAATGACCATTAGATGAAAAGATGTATATTATAAAAAAAAGTTATTAAAATTGATAGCGTTTTTAAATTGAAGTGGTATGTCTGCAATTATTTAAATCCATAGAAACATTTTACATGTAGGCAAGTTTGTTTTGGGTTTGGTTCGATGCATATATATCTCTTATTTTCATAAAATTTTGGTATGTGTTGTATATCATATTATAGCTCGAATTTTATGTCACCGAATTTTTTGATTTTGGGGCAGTATAGTTTTGGCTGTCCATCTGCAGGAACATTTAACATTGGTCATAATTTTTTAAATGGATAATATTTACATTCAATGAATTTTTCTTCCTATATTCTTTTGAAATTGACATTGCATTTATCATCAATAAATGCATGTTTGTTGCAAACCAGTTGGATCCAGTTTTGAAGTTCACATGTTCAATGTCATTACCAAATATGGAGCGATTCGAGGTCAAAGGTTGATTGGCTATTCATTTAAAGTACCGAAATTGATCAACATTATGATATTTTAGTGCTTAATCTAGTTTATATGTTTGAAAATGCATAAGATATAATAAAACAATAAATGCTTTCTTTGAAGTTATATTGGATGATGAAGAAACTTTCATTGCAGAAAAAAATTTCATTACCCGCTAACGCGAGTTATGAATTTTTTTTCTGCAATACTAGTTTCCCTTCAATCACCAATAAACCAACAAGAAAAGCTTTTTATTGTTAAGTGATAGGATTTCATATTTACATATGTTTTCCTTATGACCAGCCCTTTCTCCCTTGTAGCAAAATTATGCCCGCTACTTACCTTTGACTTCGACCTATTTTTTCAAAAAACTTTAAAATTGCCTTAACCTTTTAAATGGTAAGCAATAGGCTTTTCACATTTCTTTATGTATTCCTGATGCAAGCCTTAACTGATAGCAACATGACCTTCTATTGGCGCGCCTCGGGGCGTTAGTTTTTCAAAAAACACATCTTGTTTTTAGATATATTGTGAAGCAATTAAATATAACTGCTAGTTTATCCACAGGAAAACTATGATCGATACGTTTATAGTATGTTCGATAAATACGACTAGAAGGTTTTTCCTTCTAGTTACATGTACAGTAGAAGAGTAAATGCCCTCTTCTCTAAAGTTTGCTGGCATCTAAATTGGTGTTTTGAAATAATGCTGGTATGTCATTCAATGTATTATGTTGAATTGCTGGTAGACAATTTTAAAAGCATATGAGGAAAGCCTGTCGTCTATTTTAATAGGGGTTTAAGTATTAATTTTTATTTAATGTTTATTTATTTGACATGATACACTTCGAAGTTTTATTGAGGCCGGGTATGAAGCTCCCAGAAGCCAAAGAATTTGTGAGATTTGATACTGTTAATCAGGAAACCTCAGATGAAAGAGGGACCCGGCGGCCCCCAACCTTTAATTCGACAATGAGACTTTTCTTATACCTAAAGATTATCCACACTTTGTCTTCTAAGAGATAAATATGCATATATCGTATGTACTTGTAACAACGTTATTGAATTCTATGTCTGCGCAAAGGTATGTCAGTAACAAACGGTTTGAGAATTGCGTTCCGAATGAATTCAATGTGCGCATGGTTCCTGACCCTTGGCATAGGACAAAATCAAAGACGCTCTGCTTTATTGTTCTGATGTTCTGAGTATGCATGTCTTAACAAACAGTGATGTTACTGGGGTTAGTCACAATATTCGCAAATTTTATAGTCGTCTTGAATATATCTTGTCACTGGGTCAAATGCTTCTACGTTTTCACAACGCTCTTTCCGTTTACCTAATCAAGATATACGGTCACGACGGGTGTGACCGGTCAACAGGGATGCTTATCTCTAGACACGTCAACTCTGGTTATAACTGAATAATAAAATGAATATTTCCAAAAGAAAGAGTTTTAAGGGTGGCCTGTTCCTTCCATCTCACTACAAGATGAATTATAGAAGTAATTAATCAGTTGTATTAATTCTATAAGCTTCAGATACACTGTCTACATAGTATTAGTCTTCTCAAAAGCTTTATAGAAATACATGTACAATGACTATTCAGACGCTTCAACGAAAAGGTCATTTCGGGTGTATTTTCGTCAAAGAAATACAGTTTTGCGGCAACGTCATATATATAAAAAGAATACCCCCCCCCTCGCAATTAACTTGACATACATCAAAGACCTACACGTATGTATACAGTAAGGATTAATATTGATTAGCTGAAAAACACAAGGAATTAAGACACGATGCATGTATTGCCTAAGATTATCAAATTCATATCGAAATGCGGATCATTTTGATAATTTTGAAGTTCTGGTTTTATTATAAGTTTCATAGTCAAATTCTTATTACAAGAAATATTTCAATTGTCCGTATTACAAATCTAATCTACTCGTTACATATGTTTCAATTCGATATGTTAAAAATCTACATATATCAAAAATGTAATAGGTGTAATGCTCAATAAGACATGTAACTAATATACATATGTTACATTTACAATATGGTATCTCAATACATTACATATGCTATATTAGATGTACTGTTACATTGAAATGGCTCTTTGGTCTTTTACAAGTCTACATTATTTTGTGTGATGGATTAATATTTGCTATGAATGTTGCGTTTGTCGTTGAAAATTACGTTTTGAATGTCAAGAATCATTCTGAATGCTGTTTTTCATTTTGTAGGGTTCTTTCGGTCGCACAATACAAAGAATCTTCATACTGCAGTGGAATAAAATGTGTTCGATCGAAAACTCTCGTAACCAGCTAGAGTGTAGCATTTAGAAATGCTTAACGTTGGCATGGCAACGGATCGTAAGTACTAAATTTACGAATTATTGCACTGCTGCCTGTTCTTAATCAGAAAGTGCCCTTTGCCACGGTTTCTGTCTACATCTGTGATTTCTGATACAGACTCTCGATATTATTGTCAATCACCTGTGATGACCTTCTTCATTGTTTCAAAGGATAAACCAATTTGTCTCTGGTTTGTTGATGCTTAACTTAGTGCAATCATAGCCTTCCGTGGTTTGCATTAACAGTACGATAAAATTGGCCCGTCTTTGAGGACCGCAATGGATTTTCTCTAGGTCGACCAATATGTGACATCTTTATACGTGCCCGACACTTAAACCAGAACTAGGAAATTAGCGCATTGTGCGCTATGATATTTTTGCATAGTCTAGCAAATTTTACAGAGAAAATCAATGACCGTCCGATGTCCTAAATTAAGGTCGCCGTTGATTTGCCAGGTAACCAATGCACCACAAGTAAAACGGGGTCGTTTTATCGTCATATATTACACATTTGCCGATTCAGATTGTCCCATTTCACATGGCGCCGCAAGCTTTGGCACATTTTAACCGAGTCTAATTAAGCCATGAATAGATACCTAGATAATATACTCTTCAGAGGGGTATGTAAAGTGAAGCTACGGAAACATGTTTTTGCTAGTCGTTTAGTTTAAGCAGTCGAGATGTGTCGCTGCTTTACACACTTATTTGGGTCAATCCATCAACAAGAATGTCAACAAACATTCAAATAATATTAAAAAGATATATATCAAACTAAAACCACGGAGAGATTTTCCGATCTACACTCTAACTGTTGAGGACTACGAAATTTTTAACCCGAATGAGGTCACAGCTCTTATTCGACAAGTTGATTTAAGGTCATCCACGTGATCAGAGCAATACCGGGATATACTGCGTGTATTATAGCGCGGGGTCATCTTGACCTTACTCTCCCAGGATCAGTAATCCTACGCATTGAGTTAGTATCCCGCTGGTAGTGTCAATTGAGATGGTTCATCGTATTGACTTCATATAATAAGTCTATCTCGTTCTAGTAGATTTAGTCTGTAGAGGATACTTCATGTTCTTGCAAAACAAAGTTACTGTAAAAATAATTCTGAGAAAAGTTAATTTGACCTGCTACATTCCAAACGTGATCTTTGAAAATGTTTTCATTCTAGTTGTTTTGAATGAAAACAAAGAAAAGCCAAACGGAAACTGATAGAAGACAATAGAGAAAAAAGAAACAAGAGACTATGAAAGTAAACCAAAGCCGACAGAAGGGTGTACCATGACACCCTGACAGAAACAGAAGACGATGTATAGCGGAAGTTACGTCAGCTTATGAACAAACTGTTGTCAAAGTGCCAATGAAAGAGTCTGCTGTAAGTTCAAAATGTTTCTTAACATGGATGGTTAATAGGCCATCATTTTGTCTTTAAATGATTGAATAATGATAGATATATTTTTCTACCGAGACAGTTAGATAGAAATAGATGAGCATGCTCTTATATACAAAAGGAAATAAACTAGCCAGTATTTGCCAGCCAATCCTTATGAACTTCAGATCCAATATCTGTAGAATGATTGATTCCCTCATGTTAACATTCTTCATCAGGATTTCCCGGAAAATACTTCTTTCTCTTTGAAATTTTCTGAAGTTGTGAAAAAAAAAACCATCACCTTATATTTTTGCCTTCCATGTGTGTGTGTTTTGTGTGTGTGTTGGATGCTAAATTTCTTTTCTTTTTTTTTTTCTAAACAGCCCAAGATGGCTTACCCCCCTCAGATCCTGAAGCTTGGCAACAGTTAGCGGAAGCCATGACGCCCTCTATTGTCAAAGTTGTAGAATTTGCCAAAAATGTACCAGGATTTATTCAAGTAAGAGAACCATTGTTAGCTTATATTCTAGATGAGCAGACCAGTCACGTTCGTTTACCGCCAATTTTATAAACACGGGTAGTATGTCACTCTATTTCACTTTGATGTGAATGTAACGAACAGTGACCTTTCTCATATACAGATCAGGGGTAGGGTAAACACGGACCCCTACATATAAGAATTCAAATCAGGGGTAGGATAAAGCTCGGGAGTAACGTGGACCCCTATATATAAATACATGTAATACAAATCCAGGGTAGGGTAAACGTGGACCCTCTACATATAAGAGTACAAATCAGGGGCAGGGTAAACGTGGACCCCTACATATACAAATCGGGGTGGTAAACGTGGACCCCTACATATAAAGAGTACAAATCAGGGGCAGGGTAAACGTGGACCCTACATATAAAGAGTACAAATCAGGGGCAGGGTAAACGTGGACCCCTACATATAAATACATGTAATACAAATCCGGGATAGGGTAAACGTGGACCCTACATATAAAGAATACAAATCAGGGCAGGGTAAGCACAGACCCTACATACATTAGAATCAAAAATACGACCGTAATA
>CAJDSM010026217.1:480-19743 GCA_903981925.1 Ostrea lurida | reverse complement strand
TAAAATAGAGTGAGATCATTTAAAATCTTCTCCATGCGAATATAGGGGGGGGGGGCTTTAAAAAATCTTCTAAAGAACCACTGGACCATGAGTGTAAATTTACCCGAAACTTTCTGATGTAAAAAAGATTCAAGTTTGTTCAGATCGATAGGGTGGGGCTACTATTACTATTGGGGATGAAAGTTTTACATTCTAGTACTCATTTTTAAGATAACCTGCTCCAGAACCACTGGGCCAATTTCAATCCAAGTGTATTTAAATGAAGGGCCATGTAAGATTTGAAAAAAAAAGTAAAAATCACAACTGCTGAACAACGGAAGGCCAAGGTCACTCTGGTGAACGATGTGGCCTTTTGTGTAAGCGAGCCATTACTTCTATGTTAAAAAATATGTGGATATATAAATGCAATTTTAAAGTTAAAGTAGATTAAATAATTTCCCTAAAAGCACAAAATGTCAGATATATATATATTTACTATAATGACTACAAAGATAGGTAAACTCTGACAGACTAAAAATGACATTGATTTATAAAAAATAAATTATGTTTTGCGGTACGTATTTGCTTGGCATAAATATCAGCGGACCGGCTCGGTAATGTGATCCTCTTGTATATGCTAATTCGCCCTGTCCTGACCTAGTTAGCCTCAGCGAACTGGGAAATTTCGACGTACACTTCAAATAGACAATGGGAGAATATTTTATTAAATACATATATATGCAATATTGACTGGGATGTGGTAAAACTTTATTGGGCCCTCTTTTCTATGGTTGTTTTTGGCAATGCTCGGTCAATATAATGAGCTTGGCATTAGACAATGGACAGAACGCTTCAAGTTTGGATATACTATTTTGTAAGGTATAATATCAAAAGAGGGACATTTATTTGTTGGATATCATCACCATATCACCAAGTTACACTCAGATAGGGTATCAATATGCGTGATCGACCGAGTTGTACTTGTAGTCTGACAGGGCAATACATGTAAATGTGTGACCTGGTTGTAGGAATACGCTTGACCAAGTTACAGACAGATGGGGTAATAAATATACATGTTGTACCAATTACAACTTGAAAGGGCGAAACATGTATAAGCCGGGAATTGGCCTCTCCAGCTTTCACCTGTCCTCATCATTATAAACCAGTTGCTTTTGGCGAAATGAATCACGAGAATAAAATTTGACAAAGAAAATTCACTCGGGGGCAGTGGAATGGGCTGACAGCCAGCCTATGATACACTGAATTGGGGATTTTGAAATGCAAAGATCTACAATGTGCATACCCTAATAGGGATTATAGGAATTACTTCTTTAATGATGCATGTGGTCCATAAATTCGGGATGAGCACAATATCAAAGCAATGTTTTGTCTAATTTTAGTTGTTCGTGGACGACCAGATCCTGCTATTAAAGTCGTGCTGCATGGAGATCATGTGTTTGCGTGCCGCCTGTCGGTACGATCCGGAAAAAGAGACCATAACCATGCATAATGGCGTCTGTCTACACAAATCACAACTCAAATCAGAAGGTTTAGGTCTCCTTGTTGAACCAATATTTGAATTTGCTGTTGGCCTTTCTAAACTAAAACTGGATAAAACTGAGCTCGCATTACTTGCTTCTGTGTTGCTCATGCAGTCGGGTAAGCTTACTGCCACATATTTGAATCTTTCGTTTGCACGCAGTGACGGTTGTCGTCTGCTGTAATTTATGTTATATTTTAGCCTCTCATACGTAATCTCCATTATCGGTATATATGAAATGGAAGTTACAAACTTGAAAAATGTTGAAATTGTCGTTGTTTCTATTTCAGATCGTTCAGGTTTAAAGGAACCGGAAGCTGTGGAAAAACTTCAGGATTCCATTCTGGGAGCATTTAAACGTTACATAGCGACCAAACGCCCACACCAACCAGTGCACTGGGCTAAGATACTGATGAAAGTGACGGATCTGCGCACTATTAGTACCCGTCATGCAGAGCGCGTGTTGTGCATCCGACTAGATCACCAAGGTGATATTCCTCCGCAGCTATTGGATTTGTTTAATGAGGGACAGTCATATTATAGCTGAAACGATTCACATGGAAAAATATTTATATATACCTCGACATAGTGTTTTAAACTTCACAGGTGCTGTATATAACTGAAGATTTTAATTTGTAGTATTGATACCGATACGTGAAATCCAAGGGTTTTTAAACAATATATTGTCTCCCCAGTAATTCAATGGTTGATGTTATAGTAGGAAACCTTGGTTCTCCGTGGTCTACTGTTGCCATAGGTAATTGCCATTGGGAAAGTGTACCATAGCATTTGGATTTGTGAAAGAAGCCATAATAACATGAACATATATCCTAGTAGCCGAATAGCACTGGTAACAGTGGGGAATTCTTTTGTACCTTTGCCAGTCATATTTGTTTCGCTGTATCCTGACGAAGTATAACTTCGCTGTCTACGTTAGTGCAAGCAGCTGGTAGTGTCTAATGGTTAGTGCTAATGTATCCAGGATTGTAGGTAACTCACTGTAGCCATGCACAAAATAGAAATCTCCCGAGTGTGTACGAAGAATTACGGGTCTTTTGTGTTGTTGATCAATGCCCCCCCCCCCCCCCCCTTCCCCCGTTAGGTCATAGAAATTGAATTGTTATCGTTGTTGTAAACATTTTACTGTTCCATATTGTATATTGGTTGTTATTGTACTATGGTTACATGCTACCTTCCATACCGTACCAGCCCAGGGTCGATTTTTTTATTCACTGTATGGGAGATTTTCATTTCGTGCGGCCGTATTTTAAGGAGGGATGACACACCTGAAAAATCTTCTGTGGATTGAGAAATGAAGGATATGCACAATGCTATTTTAAACTTGAAAACTGTCTTGTTTACCATTTAGTGGAAAAACACAATTTTAGAGGAAAGAAAGTTTGGGAATAGAAGCCCTGTTAGATCCGAAATGTAGATTTACACACCAGTAGTGGGCGCGGTTACGCACTCAGCTAAGTACACGTGTAATTATATTTTTAAGGATTATATAAGTATTGCAAATATGCATATTTTCATTCAGTGTTTCAAAACGAGGTCAACGTTATAATATGGAGATGTGTTAGTCCTTCTTAATTCATTTGACCAACTATAGATGGTAGTTGTAAGTTTGTGAAACGTATTATGATGTCATATACCGAACGCGAGAAGTGATGCCCCGGTCATTTAGTCGCTTACATAAGGCCCTGCTAAATTAATAGTATGTTTATCATTGTTATTTTGTTCATGTATGTTAGTAATTATTATATGTAACAAGCCATTTCCCACGAGTCCTTAATGTGAAACGTTTGCATCTCTCTGTAAATTATGTTAAGTGATTTTGGTAAGACAAAAACTGCAAGTTATTTATTTATTTATTTTTTTTTATAAGAAGAGTTCCAAAACACAAATCTATCAAACCCGTTTGGAGCTTAGAATTTGTTGATTGAGATGCAATACTCTCTTTCCACATAGAACATTGTTGATGTATTTATTAACAAGAACCGGTGTTACTTTTTACAGTAAAATAGTGGTCACGTGTTTTGGAGCTAGCACTGCCTTCGCCCTTGGTTTCATGCCACAAACACTTGTTTCGGTTTTAATCAAGACCTTTACCATTGGTGTTTTTATTAGAAACCAGTGTCCATGTTTCTTTCCGTGGTTGATTGCTGCTGCAGTACATTTGCTAATGAATGTTTGTTTCTGAATTGATTTTATTTTTATCTTATGATAAATAAAATGTAAGCTCAGTTACTCGTTGTATCTTTATCACTTCGGGCGGAGTACATAATCGTATACACGTAATTTGTGTGTTTCATGGTATTTATACAAAAAGAGATATAAAAGTAATTTTTGTTCAAAGTTTTTGAAAGAATTAAAAAATGACTCGTACAAGTCACACATATTAGCAATTTTTGCATTTATTTTCCAAGTTTAAAACGAGTTTGGTGCCTAGTTTGACGAACACGCAATTCATTACCAGTCAGTATACCCCCGCTCCGAAGGAGGGGGGGGGGGTATACTGTTTTACAACTGTACGTCCGTCTGAAACAAATATTTTCGTCACATTTTTATCAGCAACTGTATATCGGAGACACGTACTTGATATTTTGTATATCACTTCATCTAGGGATCCCATACTGCCTTACCGAATTCAGACGATTCGCATTTACTTAGTAAATTTTTTATTTTTTTTAGACTTGTGTTAAATAAAAAAAATCATGCACTTTTCTCTGAAACTGCATATCACAGCCACTATCACTTCATCTATGGGTCCAATATTGCGCTTACTGAATTCAAACCTTTCGCATGTCAAATTCCCTGTTTACTGACTGTCAATTTTTTTTAGCTTATGTAAAGGCAAAGATAACGAACAGTGATCAATCTGTAGATTCCAAATGTAAAGACAAAAGATAACAAACAGTGATCAATCTCGTAAGTCCCAAAGTAAAGGCAAAGATAACGACAGTGATTCATCTCGTAAGTCCCAATACTTTTAGTAAAATACGGGGCCCTTGCTGACTTTGTCGGTGTTCTAGTTTACGTAGTAAATATTTTTTAGTATTGATGTGAAAGTTTTGACTATTTATGTGAAATAGATATTTTCGGCTGACTTTTCTCTACAACTGCATATCACAATTAACCACGTGATATCAATCTTGCAGAAAGATAAAGAAATTCTTTAAGGTCACACGCAACCAACGTTCGTTATCTGTATATATTTTTAAAAACTATTCTTAATATAAAATCACAGTACCCTTAGATATTCTTTGAGAAAATAATATATTACCTGGGTTTTGGAAAAGATAACAGATGAAGAATTTAATCTGCTCAATTATTTACAACTGAGTTCCGAGTTACCTCTATTTGATGAAAGCAAATACAATGCACATGTACATATACTGTGTATATTTTCATCATCATCAAATAATTCTGAAAGGTTTGATTGATCTGTGCATTATTATTATCGGAAGTCTTCAATGTTGGAGATAGAAAAAAAAACGGGAGAAAAATGCATCTTTGTGAATTAGAACGGTGATTTGCGGTGAGAGAGGGTAAAATAATCACAAAAGTTATCTTTATTATCTCATAAAAGTAATTTCCTGGTGGAATCCTCGAAGAATAGAATTGTATATTCGTAGTGCATTGTATGACATGTATAATGCATAAAACGTCATGAAAACATTCAGCTAGCGCATGGACAGTGCATAAAACGTCATGAAAACATGCAGCTAATGCATGGACAATGTATAAAACGTCATGAACAACATGCAGCTAATGCATGGAACATGTATAAAACGTCATCAGAAAAGTCAATTACTCTTTTTATGGCGTCGAGCTTGCCTCGACCAATCGGCAATCCTCGGCTAACTCCGCTACGTTCCGTATAAACTCGGATGGATAGGTGTAGGGATATGCATCGATTGATTAACATTCTCGCCGGAAGTACATGTTTACCTCTTATTCCACTCCGCTTGGACTGTTCCTATCGGCTATACAGACAGACTTTCTCGCATTGATGCCAGTTCAAGACAAAATATACTTGGCATTCTACTCAGGAAATAATGTAAGTTAATTTGCAACGTTTCTTTGCTGATAAACGGTCGTGTAAGTGGAGCCGACAAAAACGGATATTTTGTTTGAACACGTGATTCAAATATCCAATATGGCAAAACAATCCGATCACATCCGAGGTCAGTGTGCGAGGGTACGAGCCACGCCTGGGAGTTCCGAGTGGTGCCTCGACACGACATCTTAGTCCATCGTGCTGAGAGAAAAAATCTCTGACTGCGACCAGTTTTGTACAAGTGCTAAAAAATATAGTACTATGTCAAATGAATACAAATTGATATTTCTTTGTGTATGAGTAGATTCTATATTTAATAATTGATTTAATATAATGTCTTGTATACGTAACTAATAAGCAGAATAAAAATAAACTGCTTTGGTATGACTATAGGAACAGGTCCGCGCTCCCGTCGAGCCTCGTCAATAAGCAGAACTTCTTTTAAACACGCGTAGGAATATTGTACTTTGTACATGTACGTTGATTAATCCATCGAAAGGCAGATTTTAAGCATATATCAATAACTGAGTTGAGTACTTATATGATTGAGTTAATAGATTAGGTATGGTGGGTGTTTCATTTATTGTTCTTGGGATAATAGGATAGACATGGTTTTGCGAATGACTTTCATATCAAAGCTTGAGTTCTGGGTAATGTTGGTGTGATTTGGTTTTGGTAGTCAGCGGTCAGTGGAAGTTTTGATCATGTCTAGAGCTTGAGTTTTGTTATCGAAGTACACACCTGTTTTGGTATAATAGTGGGGAACACGATTGGGTGTTCTAGGGGGTGTAATGTTTGTCTGGTTTTTTAGCTTGAGTTTTAATTATCGGAGATATTTTTGCTTGGTGTAGAGCCATGGGAACCGTATAACCAGTTTGGTAACCTAAGTGAAGTTTGTTGTTTTAGTTCTCTGAGTTTATCTATGGTCGTGTTTTGTTGGTGAGAGCCAGGGTAAGGGCGTAACCAATTGTAGAGTTACCACCTAGTGATCAGGTGTTGTTAAAGGTGTTTTAGCCTGAGTTTCATCATATGCCGCGGTTTTGCTGTTGGTGGACGAGTGCGCCAGAGAAGTCGTGACCAGCGTTGATACCTAGTAGTGAAGTTTGCTTCGTGGTTTAAGTCCTGAATTTACTAATGCGTGTTTTGCTTGGTGAGTAGCCAGAGAACCTGTAAACGCAGAATATGGTAGATCGTTTGCTATTCTTGAACAGGGCCAGAGATATAGGGTTGAAGTTTGGTTTGTTTTTAAGGCCTGAGGTTTACTATGACGTGTTTTGCTTTGGTGAGAGCCATTAGCTGTAAACCAGTTTGGTACCTAGTGAAGTCTTATTTGCTGTTTTTAAGCTTGCTGTAAATTTAACTTATGGCCGTGTATTTGTACTTGGGTGAGAGCAGAAGAACCGTAACGCAAGTTTGGTAACCATAGTGAAGTTTGTTGGGTTTTAGGCCTGAGTTTTCTATGGAGCGTGGGTTAGTCTGCCCTTGTGAGAGCCCAGAGACCGTGTCACAGCCAGATATTTGGGATACCCCTTAGTTGCAAGTGTTTGTTGTTATTAGCCTTTGAGTTTTATACTAATGTACGTGTTTATTACTTGGATGGAGACGGGAACAGGTAACCAAGTTGGTACCCGGTTATGGGATAGACAGTGAAAGTTTTGTTTGTTTTGAGGCTGAGTTTTACATGGCGTGGTTTTGGCCGTAGTTGAGAAGCCAGAGAATCCAGTTAACCAGTTTGGTAACGTTTGGTAGTGAAGGTTTGTTTAGTAGTTATAGCCTGAAGTTGTACTCATGGCGTGTTTTGCTTGGTGAAAGAAAGTCCATTAGTCACTTGTAAAGGGCGAGTGGTACCTTAGGTGATAGTTTGCTGTTTTAAGCCTGAGTTTATACTAATGGTGTTTTTGCTTAGTGAGAGGAGCCATTAGGCCGTAACCAGCTTTTGGTACCTAGTGGAGAGTATATTGTTTTGTTTTAGCCTGTGTTTACTATGTGCGTGTTTTGCCTTGGTGAGAGCCCAGAGAACCGTACTCAGTTTGGGTAACCTAGTGAAGTTTGTTGTTTTAGCCTGATTTACTATGGGCGTGTTTTTGCCGTTTTTGGTTTTGAGACCCAGGGAACTGTAAACCAGTTTGGTACCTTTAGTGGAAGTTTGTTGTTTTAGCCTGATTTACTATTGGCGTGTTTTTGCTTGGTGAAGAGCCAGAGAACCGTAACCAAGGGGGTTTTGGTACGCGTATGTGGGAAGTTTGCTTGACATTTTTTAGCCTGAAGTAATCTTATGGCGTGTTTTGCCTTGGTGAGAGCCCAGAGAACCGTAACCCAGTTTAGATTGGTACGCTAGTGAGTTTGTTGTTTTTAGGCGCTGAGTTTACTACATGGCGTGTTTTGGCTTGGTGAGAGCCAGGGAAAACCGTAAACCAGTTTGGTAAGCCTAGGTGAATGTTTGTTGTTGTTAGCCTGAGTTTACTATGGCGTGTTTGCCTTGGCTGCGGAGCCCAGGGAACCGTAGAATCCGAGTTTTGGTACCGGTAGTGAAGGTGTTTGGGTTTTCAGCCGTGAGCTTACTATGGGCGTGTTTTTTTGCTTGCTGAGAGCCAGAAAAACCGTAACCAGCATTGGTAACTATGAAAGTTTGTGTTTTTAGGCTCTGAGTTTTTACTATGGCGTGTGGTTGTGCCCCTTGGTGAGAGCCAGGGAAAACGAAACCAGTTTGTAACCTAGTGAAGTTTGGTTGTTTTAGCCCTGAAGTTTTACTATGGCGGTGTTTTTGGGCCCCTTGGGTGAGAGCACAGAGAACCGTAACCCAGTTTGGTAACTAGTGAAGTTTGTTGTTTTTAGCCTGAAGTTTACTCATGGCGTGTTTTGCCCCTTAGTGAGAGGCCATTACTGTAAAACCAGTTTTGTATAGTGGAAAGTTTGTTTGTTTTTAGCCTGAGTTTACTATGGCGTGTTTGCTTGGTGAGAGCCCAGGGAACCGTAACCAGTTTGGTACCTAGGTGAGAGTTTGCTGTTTTAGCCTGAAAGTTTACTAATGCGTGTTTTGGGCCCTTGGTGAGAGCCAAAAAGAGAACCGTGGTAACCAGTTTGGTCACCTAGTGAAGTTTTGTTGTTTTAGCCTGAGTTTACTATGGCGTGTTTTGCTTGGTGAGAGCCAGAAGAACCGTAACCAGATTGGTACCTAGTGAAAGTTTTTGTTGTTTAAGCCTGAAGGTTTTACTATGACGTTTTTGCTTGGTGAGAGCCAGAGAACCGTAACACACGAATTGGTACCGTAGTGAAAGTTGTTGTTTTAGCCTGAGTTTACTATGACGTGTTTTACTTGGTGAGAGCCAGAGAACAAGTAACCAGTTAGGTAGCCTAGTGAAGTTTGTTGTTTTTAGCCGCTGAGTTTACTAGACGTGTTTTTAACTTGGTGAGAGCCAGAGAAACCGTAAACCAAGTTTGGTCCTAGTGAAGTTTGCCTGTTTTAGCCTGAGTTTACTAATGGCGTGTTTTGCTTGGTGGAGAGCCATTAGCTGTAAACCAGTTTGGTACCTAGTGAAGTTTGCTTTTTAGGCCTGAGTTTTACTCATGGCGTGTTTTGCTTGGGAAGAGCCATTAAAGCTGTAACCAGTTTTGGGGTAGCCCCTAAGTGAAGTTGTTTGTTTGCCGAGTTTACTATGGAACGTGTTTTACTTTGGTAGAGCCAGGGAAACCGTAACCAGTTTGGGTTACCTTAGTGAATTTGTTGTTTTAGCCTGAGTTTACTAATGAGCGTGTTTTGGGCTTGGTGAGAGGCCATTAGCTGTAACCAGTTTGGTACCTAGTGAAGTTTGTTGGTTTTAAGCCTGAGTTTAACTACTGCGTGTTTTAATTGTGAGAGCGCAGGGGAACCGGGTAACCCAGTTTGGGTACCTAGTGAAGGTTTGTTGGGTTTAGCCTGAGTTTTACTATGGCGTGTTTTTGCTTGGTGAGCAGCCAGGAACCGTAACCAGTTTGGTAGCCTAGTGAAGTTGTTGTTTTAGCCTGAGTTTACTAGGCGTGTTTTGCTTGGTGGAGAGCCTAGAGAAACCGTAACCAGTTTGGTACCTAGTGAAGTTTGTTTGTTTTTAGCCTGAGTTTACTATGGCGTGTTTTGCTTGGGTGAGAGCCAAGAAGAACCGGGTAAAACCAGTTTGGTACGTAGTGAAGTTTGTTGTTTTAGCCTGAGTTTACTAATGGCGTGTTTTGCCTTGGTGAGGGCCATTAGCTGTAGACCAGTTTGGTAACCTAGTGAAGTTTTGTTGTTTTAGCCTGAAGTTTTTACTAAGGCGTGGTTTTGCTTGGTGAAGAAGCCAGAGACCGTAACCAGTTTGGTACCTAGTGAAGTTTGTTGTTTTAGCCTGAAGTTTACTATGGCGTTGTTTTTGGCTTAGTGGAGAGCCATTAGCTGTAACCAGTTTGGGTAACCGTAGTGAAGTTGTGCTGTTTTAGCCTGAGTTTAAACTATGGCGTGGTTTGCTTAGTGAGAGCCCATTAGCTGTAACCAGTTTGGTACCCTAGTGAAGTTTGTGTTTTAGCCTGAGTTTACTATGGGCCGTGTTTTGCTTGGTGAGAGCCAGGAACCGTAACCCGTTTGGTACCTGTGAAAGTTTGTTTGTTTTTTAGGCCTGAGTTACTATGACGTGTTTTTCGGGCATTTGGTGAAGAGGCCCAAGAGAACCTAACCAGTTGGGTACCTAGTGAAGTTTGGTTTGTTTTAGCCTGAAGTTTACTATGGCGCTGTTTTGCTTGGTGAGAGCCAGGGAAACCGTAACCAGTTTGGTACCTAGTGAAAGTTTGTTGTTTTAGCCTGAGTTTTACTTGGCGTGTTTTGCTTCGGTGAGACAGCCAAGAACGCGTAACCAAGTTTGGTACCTAGTGAAGTAATTGTTTGTTTTAGCCTGAGTTTACTATGGGCGTGTTTTGCTTGGTGAGAGCCCAGAGAACCGTAACCAGTTTGGGACCTTATGTGAAAGTTTGTTGTTTTAAAGCCTGAAGTTACTATGGCGTGGTTTTGCTTGGGTGAAAGCCAGGGAAACGAACGCAGTTTGGTACCTAGTGAAAGTTTTTTGTTGTTTTTTAGCCTGAAGTTTTACCTATGGCGTGTTTTTTGCTTGGTGAGAGACGAGAACCGTAACCAAATTGGTACCTAGTGAAGTTTTGTTGTTTTAGCACTGAGTTTTACTATGACGTGTTTACTTGGGTTGAAGCCAGAGAACCCGTAAACCAGTTTGTACTAGTGAAGCTTTGGTTGTTTTTAAAAGCCGAGTTTACCTAATGGCTGTGTTTTACCCTTGGTGAGAGGCCCAGGGGAAGCCGTAAACCAGTTTAAATTACCGCACCCCGGGAGGAGCAGCCTTCATCAAAGAGAATATCTAATCTCTTTTAAAAAACATGAATATCATACAGATGATAGTGGAAGTTACATTAGCATAGGTAACGTAAGAAAACAAAAAGAACCATTCAAATGTGCAGCATAATAGTGCATGCATCAATACAAGTATCTTTTTTCAACATCTCAGATTGTATAGAATACAATATTTAACAAATAAGCATTGAACAGCATTAAGGTTCCAGGTCAATACATTTTTAATTCTTTTTTGATTTTGCGTAGAAAGGTAACTCTGGAAGATATAATACACGTAATGTAAACCATAAAGCTGGATGTCCTACCTGCTAACTTCAGGAAGCCTGGAGAGTATTCCTACAACAAAGCGGTAAATATGTTAATGTCACGCGTGGTGCTCTACTGAATTAATGATCCAACAAAGACAAGTGAAATGAACAAACCATGAATTTACACACTGCATTACATTTCAAACACAGCATTTGCCATGTAAGCACCAAAGGGCCAGATCCAGGAATATTTTGGAGAGAGGGTTTTTTTTTTTTTTTTTACCAAATTAAATTTGGTTTTCAAATTGGGAGTGGGGCAACCTCAAAAATGCATTATTCTTACTTTTTTTAAAGCAAAATTTTCTGGCCAGAGAAGTATGCACGACTTTTTCAACTCCCCCCCCCCCCCCCCCCCCTTAATGGATCCTGCCACTGAGCATTTCTATATACCATAAAGATATGATAGGTATTTGACCGAAGTAAATGGAAGATCCCATATGAGAATCAGAAGATCTTGCACTGATTGATAGAGCCTATGGTTTTGATTTTACAATATGTACACTAACTTATAACCTTATCTTCAGTTCAAATATTCTATTCTACAAACGACGTCCAAGTAATGATTGTTCTGAGGTTGAAAAGAACAACAATTCTTGAATGATTTTGGAAATTGAAATAAAAGAAACCTAAGGTGATTAACTTTACACCCCCTAAAGGAAAAACTGGCAAAGAAAAAAAAAAATCAGAAAGCATAAAATAAACAACCTTAGGTTGCGTGTTAGAATATTGTCATTTTTAAAACAATTTCTGGTGTCTTTATTCTATTTCATAAGCCTCACACCTGCGCATCAATATTTTCTTGAATAAAATTGTTTAATGACTTACAATTGTAATTATCACAGTTGTATGGCCAATCTTAAATACGCAATCAATTAGACACATCCTGATAATTGCCAACCTTGAGAATTGCTACAAGTCTGTGGATTTTCAACCTTAACATACGTGCCCAACTTTCCGCAATCCCCGCAGGATTTCCCCAATTTTAAGCAACTAATTCCGCTCTCACCCGATCAGGAAAGCAAACACCCCAACAAATCCCGATTTGTAAAAATGTTCCCTGAATTTACGACAACGCGACCTGATTCCAACACTGAATTTTTAAAATACCGCGCCCATTTCCTTGCGCCAGCAATCAGAAATCGGGAAAATAAAGCAGCCATGTGTTGACACAGATCGGGAATCCTCGGCTAACTCCTACGCTCCACTGTAACGAGGTACGCGCGGAGTTCCGAGTGTCCTGTTGTGTGATGTTTGGATGGTGTATTGCACCCTGGCTTGTTTTTGTTGAACATAAATATCATATTAATTTGGGAGATGGACGCTTTAAAAAGGCAAATTCTGTAGTTCAGGCGTGGTGAAACGACTACGATGATAGTTAGGTTTACTTGGACACGTACGATATTCGGGACGGTAAAATTTGGTTGATAGGTACGTCATATGTTTGAATTATGTTGTTGAAGTGAATATATATACCATAATGCCAAAACTTAAGTGAATGCAATTAAAAAATTAAATAAGGATCGAACCTTAATAAAAATTTAACCAAGATACGCAATTCGGCATATCTGCTTCCTTAATCTGAAGCTTTTTCTTTTTTAAAAATTAAACGTTTCATTATTTTTGGGGGCAAATTAGCCTAATTTACAATAAAAATATATCTTTAATTGAAATTTGATAATTATTTCAGATGTCATGTGTGCAATGATTTTGTTCACAAAGTTCGTGGAAGAGCAGAACGTTCATTTTTTGGTATGCAACTAAATATTTCCATCCAACTCAAGTCCAGGCCATGTTCACAAACAGCAAGATGGCATGGTGCTTTAAAATAATAGTTGAACTGTTCGAATAATAAAAGATCGTAACCTCTAAGTAAAATAATGTGTATTCAACTTATTGCTTGGGATCATATTATGATATTAACACTGTAAAATTATCTTTATCTAATATTGTTCAATAAGTTGAGAATTTAATATATTAAAATAATTGTATGTTTCAAAAAGTACAGTTAACTCGAGAAATTTTGCCCACTCAAATTCATTGCCATTTTCGGTATAAACGCCGCAATTTTCTAGAACGTTTTTTCCTGCCTACTTAAATTCCCGTTAAACGCCAAAAATTCGCTTTCGCCGTTCGCCACGATGTATTCGGTACAAAAAGTTCCCCATTTCCACACAGTGTTAATTATCTTGATAAAACCGCCATGCGTAATGAGCATGATCTGTGGTCACCGGAACGGTAATTGGTCATTATCGATCGTCCCCGGTGTCCACCTGTGCAGAAAGACCCCGGTAATTACTGTGTTATGTAAACAAGAGATGGTAGTCGCGTTATTTTTAACATGATAGACAAACCCGTTTCAGTTTAGGTACAGCATAGCCACGGAAAGAGAGTTCTTTTTTGAGTTTCGGAAAGACAAAAAAGGAAAAATATTTTGTGATGTTTAAACAATAATGCATGTTAAAAAAAAATGATTTATTACAGAAAATATTTTACATGAGTTATATAAGCAAACATGAAAGACCCCAGCGGTAATTCTTTTTTTTTACAAATATGGCGAACTTTTTTTTTTCTTTAAAAATGGCCGGAAATTCCAATTCATCGCCAAATTCGTTGATAACGCCAAAGATTCAAAAAAGACAAAAAGGTGGCGGTTTTATCAGAGTTGACTGGTATAATATTTTTTAAAAATAGGTCTGTTGAAGTAAGAAAAAAAAGAACTCGATGTTATCGATATAGATACATGTACAAAAATTATGATGTACATATAATATAACATTCACGACAAAATTCGGCGAATTTAAAGAAAGCTTTGAAAAAGTCAGAAAGTATTCATAAGAACTTTGTTTTATGGGATTATAAACGTACATGAGTAAATATGTTTATAATTACATGCATTAATATGTCACTTTCGTTTTACATTTACAATGAAGAATACCTTTTCTATGCAAATAAAATGTTTGGATAAAATGTAAAAAATTTAACTGCAACCATACAAGTGTTTTTTTAAATAGTTATATTCATTATAGTTTGAATTATATCCAAGTTGTAATATACTAAAATTTCAGACGTTTTTATAAAATATATAATCAAATGAAATATTAATTTTTTCCAAGATTTGAGATGGGGAGTTTGGGGTTTAATACACTTGGGGTTGTAAGAGCTATTGGAGCATTTACATAAATGCTTAACAATATGATTTCTTACTCAAAATCCTTTTTTTAGCCTAATGATCTGTAAAATAAAACGGTTTAATCAAGCCGGTTTTAGTCCCATCAAAATTGGGAAAAGTGAACAAAATAATGACATCACATGGTATAATACAATTAATAATTTTTAAGCCTGTGTGTGGGCTCACATGTAATTATTAAAATATTTAACCCCAAGTGATTAGATACCATTTAATAAAAGTATACATTGAAAATAATTATTTAGAAAAGAAGCTATATTTCATTAAAATTTGTATGAATCCATTTCATCTATTTTTTTTTTTGTGTAAAAATATTTTAAAACAGATTTTATAAATTGGTTTAACTTTGGCCTTTTTGCTTTTAAAGTAATTCACTTTCTCTTATTTAACAGTTTTAGCAGGCAGATTTAAGGGGGGGGGGGGGGGGGGGACAACATTGGTGACCAAAAATTATCATTATGTATAGAAATAATAGCTAAAATAACCCCCCTAAAAATATAGACCTCTAGCCATGCGACAATATAGCAGGTCCCCACTTTTTTCAAAAGGACCCCCCCCCCCCACCCTCCTTCGGACAAATCCTGGATCCGCCACTGTGTATGACAACATTTTGCAATGTAAAAGAAAACAGCGAGAAGATGAATTTAAAAGTGAATATAGTGGGTGTGCATAAATTTATTTGCCACTCATTCAGCCCGTTAGGCCATCTATAAATAGCCCCCAAATGCAATCAACGGGAATTCCCACCAGAATGTATATAATAAATTTTGAAACCCAAATTGTCTAAATTAGGTCTGAAATGCATAAAACAAACAGATTTAACTATGAGGTTTTAATAATTCCAATTTCACTGTAACTTAAAGGCAACGTACCACAGAATGTGGTAGTATACACATAAAGACCACTGATGATCCTACGTTCTGAAATTGGACACAAATTTTGACAAGATGGCCAAATGACATTGTTGGTAAACACAAATTTCCCTGATAAACACTGGGGGTATATAATGTAATGAATATATAGCCTCATAAATAATGCATGTGTGATTTAACAGTGTTTTTAAAGGTGGAAAAAATTAACAAGAAATTTGGACTCATACAACTATGATTTTTTGATTAAATATGTTGAAGGGTGTGCAATAAAATAGTATGTCCAGCACATGTACTTTTCGATGTTTATAACTACTGCTAGAACTATATACAGTTCAATGCTTTCAAAATAAAGTGTCTGGTCCATGATGAATTTGACACTGTGGCTTAATTATTTTAGATGTGAGTATGATTTTGGTCGAAATGACATTCATAAAAATTAACCAAAGCGAAAATATTAGATTTTGACGCATATTCTTTCTAATAAATGACAAAACCAAGATCCTGAACCAAATCCAGAAAAATTTGGCCAGTCCTATTGATAATGATCATAAAACAGATAACACACATATCGTTTTCAAAAATGAAAAACTTCAAAAATAATGAATACACCCACCCATTAATGACAAAAATTTTTGTGACGTACGTCAGAGATGGGAAAATCTTAACATTTGACACTGATTTAGAATTATTCTTTTTTTTCTCAAAGGAAGCTTTCTTTCTTTTTACCTGTCTCTTCTCTTTTGAGTAACAAACAAAAAATATTGACAAATGTTTTAGATAAAAAAGTTGCAATGCAATATCCAAATAGGTGGCTCTCATAAATGAGATTTGGAAAAATTTGTTTCTACTTACTTATCAAATCCAAGTCTATCGCTATCGATGTCCTAGTTTCGTTCATGTCTGGCGGTAATGTTTAGCCAGCTTTCGTGGCGAAGATGATGCCTGGGAATGAAGAGAAGATGCACCACCCAGTCAAACCAGAAATCCATTCTTGCTAAAACAAAATCCATTATTCGCATAAACAAACCAGAGTCCAATTCTGTAAACAAAACAAATCCCATATTCCCATAAACAAACCAGAATCCATTCTGTAAAACAAAACAAAATCCAATATTCAAAAAACAAACTCAGCAGTCCATATGTAAACAAAAACAAAAATCCATAAAACCAAACCAGAATCCATTTTTTAAAACAAAATCATATTCCATAAAATTAAAACCAGAAATCCATTCCCGAAAACAAACATTCCATTTCCGTAAACAAATCAAAAATCCATTCTGTAAACAACAAAATTTCATAATTCACTAAACACAGAAATCCATTCTGGTAAACAAAATAAAAATACTATTCCATAACAAACCAGAATGCCATTCTGTAAACAAACCAAATTTATATTCCATAAAACCAAACCAGAAACGCTATCTGTTAACAAACAAATTCATTCCGTAAACAAAACCGAATCCATTCTCTGGTTCACAAAATCAAAATCCATTTCCAATAAACAAACCAGAATCCATTCTGTAAACAAAACCAAAATCCATTCCGTAAACAAACTAAAAATCCATTCCGTAAATCAAAATGTTGAATCAAACTTATAGTCCCAAAATCCATTCGTAACACAAAATGTCACTTAATGTCCAAGAAATTCAATAAAGTCTCATTTATAGTGTAACAGGAGGAAGATAAGGAACGGACCAGAACCGGTATTCAAACTGGGGCCCCTGAATCTTCAGTCAGGTGCTCTACCAAACTGAAGCTACTCTGGCCACCAGAGTTCAAACGCTGACTGACCTGCTGCAATAGTCTTAAAAGTAAACCGTAGGCTACTTCAATTTGAGAAATATAAAAGATGGTAGTCACCTTCAGTCCAAAAAGATAAAACAAAACTCTATGCTTAGAGAGACAATGGGGATTCAATTCAGAAAAGGATAATCATATGCTTGTGTCTTCAGTTGCTGATAAAATTTGGGTAAAAGGGAGATGATTATGACCAACAAACCAGCCTCAACCTCAAATCAAAAGAAAAAGCCATTTAATTATTCTTGATTAACCAATTCATATCAAAAGAGAGAAAGCCATTTATTTCTAATGCTTCTAGAAAAAAGTTGTGGACTAAACCGTGTCCTTCAGACATGATTCTGAATCTGATCTCTTCTAAAACTTAGACATGATTCCTGATCTAATCTCTCTAAAAACTTAAGACATGATTCTGATCTAAATCTCTTCTAAACTTAGGCAATATTCCTGATCTAATCTTTCTAAACTTAGACATGATTCCTGATCTAAATCTCTTCTAAACTTAGACATGATTCCTGATCTTAATCTCTTCTAAACTTAGGCATGATTCTGATCTAATCTCTTCTAAAACTTAGACATGAAATTCTGATCTGATCTCTTCTAAAACTTAGACATGAATTCTTTGATGCTAATCTCTCCTAAACTTAGGCATGATTCTGATCTAAATCTCTTCTAACTTAGACATGATTCTGATCTAATCTGCTTCCTAAACTTACGGCAATGATTCTGATCTAAATCTCTTCTAACTTAGACATGATTCTGATCTGAATCTTCTTCTAAAACTTAGGCAATGATTCTCTGACCTAATCTCTTCTAAACTTAGGACATGATTCTTCGAATCTGATCTCTCTAAACTTAGACCATGATTCTGATCTGAATCTCTTCTAAACTTAGAAACATGATTCTGGATCTAATCTCTTCTAAACTTAGACCATAATTCTGATCTAATCTCTTCTAACTTAGACATGATTCTGATTCTAATCTCTTCTAAAAACTTAGACATTGATTTCTGATTCTTATCTCTTCTAAACTTAAGACATGGATTCCTGATCTAATCTCTTCTAAACTTAGACCATGAATTCTGATCTGATCTCTTCTAAACCTTAGGCATTAGTCGTCTGCTGTCAGGAGTGGGCTTCAAAATCATCAAAGAAAAATTACCTAAGATCTGTACTTATAACCCTGTCTTATCTATGGTGTGTTTATATGTATCCAGTGTATCTATGGTGTGTTTATACGTAACAGTGTTATCTATGGTGTATTTATAGCGTAACCTGTCTATCTATGGTGTGTTTTATACGTACCAGTGTAATCTATGGTGTGTTTATACTTACCAGTGTAAATCTAATGGGTGTTAATTATACGTACGCAGTGTATCTATGGTGTATTTTATACGTAACCAGTGGTTAATCTATGGTGTATTTAAACGTACCTAGTGTATCTATGGTGGTATTTATACGTACCAAGTCTATCTATGGGTGTCATTTAATAGCGTAACCTGTCTATCTATGATGTATTGACACTTACCAGTGTATCTTATGGTGTATTTAATACGTACCAGTGTATCTATGGTGTGTTTATACGTACCAGTTGTACTATGGGTGTATTTAATAACGTACCAGTGGTATCTATCGATGTATCTTATACGTACAGTGTATCTATGGTGTATTTATACGTACCAGTCTAATCTATGGTGTATTGACACTTACCAATGTACATCTAATTGGTGGTATTGACACTCTACCCAATGTATCTATGATGTTGACACTTACCAGTGTCATCTATGATGTATTTATACGTACCAGTGTAATCTATGGTGTATTTTATACGTACCCAGTGTATCTAATGAATGTATTTTATACGTACAGTGTATCGCTATGGTGTATTATAACGTACCAAGTGTATCTATGGTGTATTTATACGTACCAGTGTATCTTATACGTACCCAGTGTATCTATGGTGGTATTTATACACCAAGCGGTATGTAGTGGTGTATTTATACATACCAAGTGTACTCTATGGTGGTATTTATACGTTAACCAGTGTATCTAATGGTGTATTTACACAGCGACGTGACAAACAGGGAGTTGTAACCAAGTTTCAGATTGGGGGTACATTTTCCAGATCTCGTTAATCCAATCTCTCGTGGAGC
>CAJDSM010026214.1:9564-44147 GCA_903981925.1 Ostrea lurida | reverse complement strand
TTGATGTGAATCTTATTGGTGGTACTTGTGGCTGGCTGACTCGAGTGTCTGGGTAGCTGTTCAAAAAAAAGTAAATTTTACACAACTTTAAAAGTCCTCTTCAGTACTTCTGATTCATTTACTGTTAAACATATCTGAAAAGGAATGTGTGATGCATATTGTCTCACACAATGAGAAATCAAAATACATGCACACTATACCCATCAACTGACTTAATTGTTCAATCTTATTATCAAATATTCCTGAAACATATTCAATTCCTATGAACTATCTTTAAAGATTGATTTTCCTTCAGACAGTTACCTCTGATTGTACAAATGAAGCGCTGGCTTGAGACAATTCATCATCAGTAGGAGGCGGGGTTGATGACAGAACATGACCTACAAACGGAGCTGCTGGCAGGGTGTGGCTAAATGCCTGCTGGACCCCCTCAGTGTGAAGTGACAGCATTACCTATAATAGGGAATAATAATGATAAAAAAAACTCCATTAAAATACTGCATGACTTACCTTATACTGGTAGTCACTGTTATATCTATGTGTATTTACTCCGTAGCTTCGATGATTTAAAATAATAAATCAATGAATGTGACCTGAGCGGATTTAATATATTATCAGAAAGGAAAGTACAACAATAACTCATTCATAGGATTAAATATCAATCTGAACATTTCTCAAAGTTAAATTTGCCTGGAATTATTTCAAAACAAAGTTCTAAATACCACGCACCCCCCCCCCCCCTCCCTCCCCTGTCCCAATTTTGTAAGTGATTCAATAGGATGAATACGGTACAGAAATGTAGCCACACCTTTAGCCTAAGCTCAGCCTGAGTTTCCAAACCAAACTCGAGTCGAGCGTCCAGTGCTGTGGACATTCCCTGGGCACCAGCCACCAGACTGCTGCGGTACGATGACCCCGAGTTCCAGCTTTCTCGGTCCCGTTCTGTTATCTTGTCCACTATTTTCTTGATGAAGACATCCTTTTTCTTATCCTCTATTTCCACAGGTCTGAAAATACAACAAGCAGAATTCCAAATCACCACTGTTTTCAGCTTTTAATACACGCAAGAGCTACGCTCACTAAGAATACCTTCTGTTTACTCAAATCTCCCGAAGGGTATTATTAATTGTTCAAAATTTTTAAAGGGAAACCATATTCGGTAAACTTGACCTTTGGACCCCAAATTCGATAGGGAATATCTTCATCCCATAGGTAGTTCATATGGTTGACATGGTGAGTCGAGGTGGAAAGTATAACACTCCAGTGTGCTTGACCTTTGAACCTAAAATTCGATGGGAAAATTTTCATCCCATATGTATGATATGGTGACTCTAGAAAGAAAGAATATTGCTCTAGAGCACGAAAAATCGTATTGCTACTTTGATGTCCAGTGTGCTTGACCTTTGACCTTCAGACCCCAAATTTATGACCCATGGTAGTCCATATACATGTATGATATGGCGACTCTGGGTAGAAAGGATAATGCTCTAGAGCCGAGAAACCATATTGCTAATTCAATGTCCAGTGTACTTAACCTTTTGACCCCAAATTCAATAGGGAATATCTTCATCCCATGGTTAGTCCATGTATGATATGGTTACTCTAGGTGGAAAGGATATTTTAGAGCCCGGAAACCATTGCGTCTACAGATGGACAACCCGATTCCAGTATTACACACACACACCCTCACAACTTTGTTGTGGGGGGTATAAAGTTTGCAATCGGATATTTCTATATGCAATTATTAACATGAAAGACAAACTATTGAAAATAAGTTTCACACATGTACGTGTAACTTATAAAAATGCAAGATGAAATACTGAAATTAAGTTTAATGCAAGATGATCTATTAGTTAATACACGATGTACTTTTTATATAATGAAAATGATTTTATCGAAATAGATTTTAATACTGTTTGTATGCTTTACTTTGTTAAAATAACGTGATATGCAAACATTATATATCATACCAGTTAAAATGATACATTTGATATTTTAGTAGTTAGAATCACACAGGTGTACAGGCAGGAACACAACAGTGAGGTTAAAATGTCAACAGAAACTACACAAAGACAATAGAGCAGTTTGTATAGAAAACAGTTCCCTCTTCGTACTGAACCAGTCATATGATACTAATGGACTTCAGCCTTCAACACAGTCATAAATGTATATATGGCAAACTGGGGGGGCCAAAAAGCATGCAAAGCCATATATCTATCAAACTGATGTCGAAGAATTAAAAACGTCCAAAGCAAAGATCTGTGTCATGTCTTCCTGCTCCTATCTTCATAATTATATATTTGTAGTGAAATATTCTTTGGAAAAAAACACCCCAAAAGTTAAAGTATTTCATGATGGCATAATAAGATTTTTTCCCTGCCAAAATATATCTAGCCCAGACCTTCAAAAGAAATAGTACTTCTATTCGATGTTGATTAATTTTCAAAATGACTGAAAACATGACACAGTACGACTGAGATACACACATTGAATTGGCCATGTCCAGTGTTCCATTCAAATTGGAGGTAGGCAGACCAGATTCAAATAGGATTTGTTCAGGTGGGGGTGGAGGTTTGACAGACTCTCCAGTGACATACGCATGAAGCTTGGCAGACGTCTCGTCTTCGTAATCCATGTCATCCAGCAGCAGATCCACCATAAGCGAGGACTCCTTGTCGAACGTCATTTTGGCCGGCTCCTCTTTACAGTCAGATAACTCCATTTCTGTGCCAGATAAAGACAGGTTTAGTACCATTTCACTTGTATATAACAGATTTTATATTCTGATTGACTTGTACACTGATTTCATTCAAACATCCTGGTGTTCATGTATTAAGAAAAGATTTTCATTTTTGAAAATACAGTACAGAGTATGAACACTGGTACTTTATGCCAGAATATTTTATCTAGTGCGTTAGCGCTTCATGGAATATATGCTCGAGTGTCAAAATATGCTGGAGTGTCGTGTGGCTCTTACTATCCTCAGATATTTTTAGAAATAAAATCTATTTTTAACATTTACAAGGAATATTCCCAGCCGTTAAAATTATTGCACTATATTTACCAAGATTAATACGCACAATGTTATGAGGAAATGGCTATCATTTCTATTGGTCAAGAACATTGGAAAAATGTAAATATAGAGATATGGATTGCAATGAGATGAAATGTACAGGTGAGTGTTGTTACCTGGTGTATCAGGCACGCTGTTCTCCTGGTCGGTGTCCAGATCTTCCATGGTGGGCAGGCTGGCGCTGTGGGGGAGGCTCTCGTCTGTCTCGGTGGTGAACCCCCCGGACGCTTCCTCTCGAGTCTCACTCACACCCGTGTCCATGTGAGCAGGATAGAACTTCTCACCTGCAAACAAAAAAGGTAGGTACACTGTTATTCTCTGTTTCATTAGTTCTGGATAATCTCTGTGTATACATATACATGGTTAACAAAATATATATCATGTATTACCAAGTTGTGTAACTGACTTTCAATGATCACTTTTGAAGCTGCATTGTAAATATGCTTAATAAGAAATTGATCCTATTAATATACAGTTGAACCTCGTTATATCAAACTTGATGTGACCAAGCAAAAAGTTTTGAAGTATCCATGGATTCGAGATATTGAGGTTAAAAATACTCATAAAATAGGTGGCTGGGACTTCCAGATCACTTCGACATAGCCATGATATTTGAGATATCAAGTGTCCGAGATACTGAAGTTGAACTGTATTTCTACATGATGAGTGTTTAGAATATTTGTGTTATAAAACTTTGATTAATTCGTCCAGAAAATGGCATACAGAAGTAGCAGGCTTACCATCTAGTATATCTTGTAGTAGACAAGTAATTGCATGCCCCGCCCAGGGGCCGCCCCAGCTGATGTTTCCGTAACTGAACTCCAGGTTAGAGGCCAGCAAAATGAGTCTCTCCAGCTGTTCCTGGCTCATGGCCTCAGCGAGAGTAATGGCGGGCCTTGTACTCACACAAACTGTAGCTATCACCTGTCACAGGAAATAACTCAGGACTATCACACAAGCAAAGTCAAAACATGGACTGTCCTTACACAAACACAAAAGCAAACTCAGAGAAATTTGGTCCTCTACTTCCGTGTCTCATTTGAAATGTACTATCATAAAGAATCAAACCACAAGTAAAATTATTTGCAAGTTCTGTATCAAATTTGAAAATTTCATTTGATAATGGTCAGACAAGATTCAATGTTGATGCACTTTCATATAAACTGGAGACAAAACATATATCTTCAATCTCTGAAATAAATGTAGGTTATTACTGCATTCCATATCTGTTGGCCATCTTCTATCAGCATTTTACAGATACGTGTGAATTGTTTGATTTCAGTGTTTTTTTCCTTACACACCTACCATGTGAATTATTTGATTTCAGTGTATTTTTCCTGACACACCTACCTAGTGAATTGTTTGATGTCAGTGTATTTTTCCTGACACACCTACCTTGCATGTGATGAGGAAGAGGTCCACGTTACATGTGAAGTCCATACTCAGCAGTAGACACATCAAGCCCTTCACCACCTTCAGGGTCTTCTCTTTAGACAGCAGTAACCCCCCTTCTGGATCTTCCTCCCCGCTGTTCTTTTCTGACTCTGAGGACAGATCAGATCTGTGTCCAATCTTCTTCAGCATCTCTACCTCAGTCCTTCTCATCTGTATTATATCCTTTATGTGCTGGAACAGACACAATACTCAACTTTGTAGTAATCGATTTATACGGCAATATACTTCTTTCTGGGTTTTTTTTTTTTATAATTAAGTTTTCTGTATCAAGACTTAATTATAATATCTAACGATGATGTTTCTTAAAGTCATGTTATTAGATGTATAAATTCAATGACATAGAGAACTATGCTGTAGTACACTCTAAGTTCCAACTTTTACTCTAGAAACTTTGAAGATTAAACACGTCTATGCCTAAATCTGATAAACTAAACATATTTTATTTTCATTTTGTGTATGCTTGCACAAAACATGATTTTATTTGTTTCTAGAGTAAAGCACTGCATCATGTGATCTACACCATTCAAATCTCTAACAGCTAACCTTGGAGGCATATTTCGACAGCTCTTTCTTGAACTCTTTCTCTTGTTGTTTGAGCAGTGTGTTGCTGGAGTTCTGTGTCCCTTTGTCTGGGTGAGTCGAGAAGAACGTCTTCTGGGCCTGCTGTAAATCCATCAGCTTCTGCTTGTGGTGTAGCATTCTCTTCTGCATGGACAGCCTCGAGCCGCGGACCAGTTTGGTGGACTTGGACTTGGCGCTGTTGGCAGCCGCTGATGACCCCGTGGAGTTGTGGTCACCTTGTATAAAGTTCCAGCGATTCGGAAGAGAGGGTCCTACAATCATTAGATAACGTACAGCGATCTGAGGCTCTAAATGCTATGTAAATACACTGATCTGAGGCTCTAAATGCTATGTAAATACACTGATCATGCAAGAAAGGCAGTAACAGTGTCCGATTCCTTACCATTGTCTTTCCTAGCTGCTTTAGAACTGTCATCATTGTTCAAAGAAGTGTGGTCCAAACTTCTACACAGGAATAAGAGGATCCAACCCACAAGAGTCAAGTCGATCATACCTAGACAGCATACAGGAAATGGTCAGAAACATATAGGAAACAGTCAGGAACATACAGGAAACGGTCAGATTCAGGAAATGGTCAGAAACATACAAGAAACAGTCAAAAACATACAGGAAACAGTCAGAAACATTGACCACACAGAGTGTGCTAATACATATCCACGTATTTGCAAGCAAATATTTCCCCAAATTGTTACTGTTAAGGGGGAAATATTTGCTTGGGTTTTATTTTCTCTTTATTTGCAAATATATCAATGATCGCAAAAATAAAACCGCCGCGAAGTGCTATTCAATTCATTTGGGGTGCGATTTCATCTACTCAAAAGGATTAATCCATGAAATTTCAACAATTGGGACTGAACGATAACATTGTGAAATTTTAGCCCTGCAACATTAAAGTCCTTTACAGCAGTCTCAAGTGTATAGTATTTACCAGCTTGTCCCGCTACTAAGGGAGACAACACCCTAGCTAGCATGTCCAGGAGGCTCTCCATGATGGCGACAGCACTTGGTCCTGATAGCGATTTCTGGCCCATAGCTAACAGCAGCACAAAAACTCTGAAACAGGTAATTTCAATAATCATGTAAGTTTATGTAATAATTATTTGACATTTATGTGCATATGTAATTCACTCAAGCACTCAACAGTCGTCTTTCATCAGTTTATTAGTGATTTTGGAGGCTTTCAAAAAGTGAAACGTTTACAGAGACCATGTGATGTACAGGTATGGACAAACTTCAGTCACAGGCCCTCAGGTCATATATGAAAAAACTTTAATACATTCTATGTAAGAATAAAAAAAAATTGGATAGGGTCTGGCCACTCAATGTCACTGATTTCTTTCATTTTCACGGTATCAATTCACTTGCACTTCTTACACCATTTAACCTCATAAACACATTCCTACTATCCGTTGCCTGGACCGACACCGGCCTATTGAGGCTGATTTTGACGCTAAATTTAGGCCATTTTATTCATTTTTTTGACCTTGGAAAAAAAATATCTCACCTGTCCTGTGGAAATATCTGGGCGTTCTCAGAATGGAAGAACTCTCTCAGGACGTTTCCCAGGAAGCCGCCCCACCACGTCTGACTGCCGCACACTCTCATAAGCAGCATCCCACAGCTGATCTGGATCTTCTTAGTCCCGTGTACACACAGGTTCTTAAACAGCATCTCCGCTGTCTGGGGACTCAGCAGATTGTACAGGGACATCGGGGGCTGGGGTATGCTGGCCGAGGACGTGGTCATACTGAGGAGGACCTCCAGAAGACACTCCTGTACAAACCTCAGTTTATCCGTGCACGCGTGACGGACTCTCTCCACAACGCCACTGCCGCAGTCGGTTTTCGGGACATTAAACCCTAGCGCTGTGTGGAGTCGCTCTGTGGCTTTCTTTGCCAGGTTAAGCTGTACTTGTAACTGCAGACAGTCGTGGTAACACTGTACAATCTTATTATCCTCATCATTCTGCTTCTTGCTCTTCTTCAAAAAATACTGAATGTGAGTGTTGGCAAACTGTTGTCCATCCAGTCCTGCCAAAAGAGATTCCAATCGTGTCCTAGCTAGACTATATCTACATTGTATATCCTCTAGAAGAGACATGTATATTCCTAACTGTGCCAGCATCTGGGACTGAGTGGGCAGTTCTGACTGAGTGCCCGTCGTTGTTGAGGACCGCTGTTCTATGTAACTGTTCCATTCCCACGGTAACAGGCAGCTATGTCCATAGAAAGCACCAATGGGGATCTTTGATCGAGTTGAACCACTTCCGAATCTTCCTATAGTTGTTATCTACAAATCAAAATCAGTTACAGTAATTCAAATTTCACTACTATCACTGAAACTTACTTGCATTTTCATTAAAAAATCATCTTTTGGGAAAAGTACAGTACATTTTGTTGAAATGACATATAGTTTACAGATATTAATTTGTGACTTATAGCAATCTCAAATTAAGCAATTTTTTAAAAAGACCTAAAACTGAGCCACATTTATACAGTTGTTGAGGGTTAGGAACAGTCGATCTGTTGGACGTAGTGTTGAGGGACAACAGCTTGCACTCCGGTCCAACAGGTCGACTCTTTCCGAGACTCCTGTCAAACAACTGTTTTGTTATACCCCTACTAAACAGTAGAATTTCCTCAATAGGCCTATGTCTAGATAAATTCTTCGCAAGATTTAACCCGAAGTCCAGAGTCAAGATATATTCACCGAGATATTTTCATATGTTTTTACCACATTTTATTGTGTTTTTGCTGTCTCCTGCTTTCAAGCATCGCTTGGATTCCATTCATTCACCGCAGCGAAACGACCATCCGCATTTCTATTTATCCAAACGACAGGAATAAATCACTCGGCACACCTCGGCTGATTACATCTAACTGGTGGTTACCAGAATCAGACGAGATTAGCCGAATGCGGAAAAGATACACTCAATTTAGCGCCATATGACGTCAGCGGGCAACAGTCTTTTTTAACAGTCGATTTTAACAGTTCCTCCGGCCCGGCCGGTCCAACAGTACTAATGTTGGACTTTTTTTCGTAAGAATATTGTAGAACGTTTAGTAGGGGTATAACAATGTATTATTCCGTACCTTGAGATACCTGCATACCACAGGTGGCATTATGTCGGTCATTATAAGTGACCGGACACCTATATCTGAGGCCACCACAAACCGCTGCCCATCCAATTCCTCTCCCTGGACCCATACATCAATAGACAGAGAAGCCAAATCAGTGCACGCTGGAATGACTACATCGGTCAGAACAACGGGCTTCCCAAAATCAAGGGTCACGAATCGACGAGCACCTGTCAAAACAAACAGCTGTAATTACTAGGAGTCATTGTTTTAATCTGTTCCATGACATCTCATTCCCACATACAAGAATCATATGGTTTAATTATGCAAGACATGCATCATCCAAAAATGAATGCAAAAATTCATTTGGTATGATTCCAAAATCAGGTCAAGCATTCCAATTCAAAATTTGAAAAATAATAAGCCAAAATCAAGATTTTGCTGGAGATCTTGACCTCAACAACTAAGCTACAAAGCTACCTGCAAATCACAGGAATAAACAAACCTGAGTGCATTCTCTCGATGACTAGAACTTGTAGAGGAGGCTGCTGTAACAAGGTCTGGGCATTTGGAAGCCCTCCCAAAGCGGACTTGGCTGAGAAATGTTTATTGTTATCTGCTTTCCCATCAGCAACAGGGGTGGCAGTGTTTTGGTTCTGTGAAGTATCACATTTGTAAAATGAAGTCATATCAAAATGCACATCAAGCCTACTTCCAGTCAATATTCTAAAGCTCTTCATCCTTTTAACATTTGGCAACAAATTTTAATCATTCTTGAAGTTCTATGTCTAAATAATTTCTTAATGGGCAAGAAAGCATGTACCTATACACGTCTATGTGTCTCACCTGTTGGAAGGTTTCATTGGGTGGGGTCAAGGGTGGAGTAATGACCATGGGAGTGGACTTGGGTGTTGGAGGCATCAAGTGGTCACTGCTGGTAGACTTCCCTTCTGGAGGTAAATTCTTCCCAACCTCTGACAGTATCTGCTTGATGTGCATAATCTTATGTTTAAAAGTAGGATATGATTTGCTACTGAGTTCGTGTAAGTGCTGCTTGGTTACAGCCATGCTGGAGGATAGCGATGCCAGTGTTGAAGCTCCAATGTTTCCCGTGGCCTGGGGTGGTATGCCCTCTCCAAAGTTGATCGTCCCAGACAACCCTGCTGTTCCCATGGAAGTGCTTTGTGTTGACGAGTTGTTATCCATGCGTTCCATCTTGGTTCCATCACTGGTTGAGTGGCAAGTGAAATGCAAAGGTTCCACTTCCATCAGACCAAACAGACTGCCTTTGGCGTATTCCAACTGCACCTTTTGGGATTTGTCTGATGGCGGGTTAAATAGGTCGTAGTAGTCCAGTTCGTCTGTGACTGACGCGGAGGAGGAGGGGGTGGTTAGGTTGTTGTTGGTGTTGCCTGTTGTGGTGGAGTTACTGCTGCTGCTACTGAGGGTGGTGATGGACACAGAGGGTACCGTCTGCTTCAGAGCCAAGGGCAGCTCAATGTCAAACAGGTCCGAGTCAAATGGATGACCATACAAACCAAATCTGAAGACAGAATGCAAAATTTAACTCACAGGAAGTTATGAAACACCGTACTTCTGAGTGAGACAAGTTTCCAAGGTGGTAAATTCCAAACCTATCAGTCTGATTTTGCAACAATTCAAAGAGTGAAGTTTTATCTATATATGCTTCCATTAAGTCTGCAGACAAGAAACTTTTGAAGGATGAAATATAAACTTTTTTTCAAAATTAGATTGGAACATGTAGAAGACAACAATTTCTCAGGAAATAAAACCCCTTAAAAAAGCCACTAGTTTCATATCTAGTGTAATTCTATAAATCCATGGTTGGATTATTGATGAAGAAGGGCCCATAATTCATATTACATGTATATGTCAATATCACCCCGCAGTTAAAACAGATAGATGATTGCTTGGCTGTAAAACAATGTCCGAATATCTGATCTAAACTCCAATGGACACTGACAATTATGTGCCAAAGCTTGTATACTGATATTTCCATTGGTGATGGGTATTGTCACAGTTTATGAGGACAGTTTTATAACAATGCATGCTTTCATGCATCTACTATATTATTGGGTTTTTTTTTCATTTCTATCAAAAGTGACTTTCAAAGTTATATGTACATAATTACCACACACCACGGAAACAAACAACTTAAAACTTATCGCCCTTTTTTACCTGGATTTGAGGAGGGCGTGGAGAGGAGACATCCTTTCATTGTACTGTTTGGAGACGTGGACCAGCAGATCAGAACAGGCCTGGGAGACTTGTGTAATGTCCATACACTTCACTCTGTTGAGCATGGTGAAGAACCAGCGGACTGCTCCGGCATACTGAGCAGACGGCAGCAGAGGGAAGGCGCACAGCAGAGCATGCAGCAAGCCGTAACTAAAGCTGGGAGCCATGTCGGGATCCGCCATCTTCTTACACTGTCTGTAACAAATACACATAATAATCAATATCAATATGTTGTACAAGTGAACATGCAGCAACATGAGGTTCTCTTTATATTGAGAATCTGATCGCAAAAATATTGATACATATTAATCACAGATACTTGTATATTTATCCACCCCTAACTGATGAACTTTCAAGATGATGGGTCAATTTCCTCAGAATTGAGTCCCCAAATCAGTGACTTACTCCATGCACATGGCCAAGAGTCGTGAACACTTGTGTGCTGTGGTCCGGGTTCCCTGTATGAAGCAGGCTCTCACCACGCTATCTAAATGGGCCTTCAGAGTATAGGGAATGATCTTGGTCACACTTCTAAATACATAAATATTATACATTAAACATGATCGTAATTAAATAATTGTTGATAATTGTGATCTATAGAATACAAGCTTTCAGTTGTTGATTGCCAACCCAAAGGCAGTTCTTCTGAGAATAACAAGTACAGTGTCATTAATTTACCTTTTAATTGGGTCATTCATCTGCACCCCCGATATCCATAACAGAATATCCAGCGCCATGTTTTGGTAACAGTCGGAACTGATTCCACTGAACACATAACCATCACTCATTCCAACAGCAGCCATCAAACGTTCGTGAAACTTTAAGTTTTCGACCATTGTACTTCTCTGAAGCCTGTAAAAAATAAAGGAATTATTGTTCGTAGTAGTGGTATGTTGATCACGCGACAGGCAAAAGATCATTCCTGCATATGGATATGTCTCATCAACTACAGTTGAACTTTGTTATCTCAAACACTGATATCTCGAATATCATGGTTATATCGAATTAATTTGGAGGTCCCAACCACCTATTTTCTTAGTAATTTTACCCTCGATATCTCGAATTCACAGATATCTCAAACTTTTTTCATGGTCCCATCGAGTTCGAGATAACGAGGTTCTACTGTACAATAAACACCATACATCTTATGAACATCTGGATTAATTCAAGAAGTTTTGCAGTTAACTATGGAATTCAGTACATGACCATGTTTCCTGTACACTACCTTTCTTTCGGTAGTTGTGTTCTCTTGGTTTTTCGGATTGTAACAGAAACCTCCTGTATCCAGTCACATCCCCTGAAGTTGTCCGCAAACTTAGGCCTCGGTGCAGACGACGTCATGGCTTCCTTCACTTTACTGGTGGGAATGAATATGTCTTTGTCAAATGCTGACTTCATCACAATCATCTTCTGTGTAGAGGAACTGGATGCCGATTTCTTTCTCATTTCCTGGAATATATAAATCATGACAGTACATGTATGTTTGAAGACAAATTTCTTTTGCTTAAGTCAGTGTTTACAAGGGTCTTATTAATGTAGTATATCAAAACAGAATAATTGCAACAACATCAGTTTTCATCAATTACAATGTACATCTTATCAAACCTACAATAAATAAGCTTTATTTACATTGTAAACAAAAAGAGATAAGTTGTTTACATTGTTATGAAGATATTTTATTTATAATGGTATTAACACTCACTCTCTGCTTTTCATTATTCTTGTCATCATTCTTGCTATGAAAGCCTTTAATGTGCAGAAGAAATGCCTTTGGTTTGGCACTCAGCAGCTGAGGACTTGTCAGCGTTATCAGGCCTCCGTTCCCCGACAGATCGAGAAACGAGGCCAGATTGACAGGCCCGCACAAAATCTCGGCGTTATGGTCCTCCAGAAACTCCGGGTCCAACACACTGTTGATGTTCTCCGGGACTTTACTGTTGGTCTTTTCCGTGCAGTTGGAATTGGCGTTCTCTTCTTGGAACTGACCGAATTCATCTATTTTAAAGTCGATGGATTTGTCAACTTCCACTGGTAGGGAGGTGTTGGACTGACGACCGAGGGTGGTGACATTTTGCTTCAGCAGTGTGATCTGAACATCTGGAGGTGAAGTGCACATTGGGTGTAGTGTGAACTTGATGTCAACATGGCCGACACAACATGGACGAGGCAGCACTATCTCAAACAGGTGCTCATCCCAGGTGGAACTACAATGGACAAAACAAAAACAATAAAAAAAATGGTAGTATACTTTTTGAAGTAAGAACATGAAGGAATAGGGTAAGAAAAATCACTACTGAACAGGACAGACACATCTCTATGATGACCAGCAATTTGATTGTCCAATCACAATTAACAAATTTGCACGATATATTCTCAGGGGAGTATCATGGAGTAGTGGATAGAGTGTGACTCTTCCAACCTAAGCCTTACCTTTAAATTCCATGAAAATCTTTCCAAATTAGTGCATGCCACAGAAAGTGCTATTATTTTGTCAATATCAAAAAATTGAAAGTCCCGTAATTCTGTAACTGCAAAGCTGATCTTCTGCCTAATCCAAGTGTTATATATAAAATTTATAAAAATCTTCAGTTATTGGACAGAGATACTTCTACAAAGCACCTGCCATACAGTGGGACCCTAAAAATGCTGGACCCGCAGACTAAATAACAAACTTGATCAATATCCTACCTGTCTGGTTGAAGTTTCCACGTGCGGGTGTGCTGAGTGGTCTCCCCTTGGTGCTGTAGATGTTGTGGGTGTCGCCTCTGTTGCTGTTCTTGCTGTATCTCCGTCCAGCACGATGGCACAGTGGCTGTGAATCGTGGCATCAAGTTTTCAAACTGGATTAAGTTGTGAAGGAGCATCAGGTTTTCCACTGTTATAGGTTTCTTAGCTAAAACTTTCAGTACCTGTGGAACAGTCGTAATAGAAAATCAGTACCTGTGGAACAGTCGTATAGAAAATCAGTACCTGTGGAACAGTCGTATAGAAAAATCAGTACCTGCTGGAACAGTCGTATAGAATAATCAGTACCTGTGGAACAGTCGTATAGAAAATCAGTACCTGTGGGAACAGTCGTATAGAAAATCAGTTACCTGTGGAACAGTCGTATAGAAAATCAGTACCTGTGGAACAGTCGTATAGAAAAATCAGTACCTGTGGAACAGTCGTATAGAAAATAATACCTGTGGAACAGCGTATAGAAAATAAGTACCTGTGGAACAGTCGTATAGAAAATCAGTACCTGTGGAAGTGACAGTTATAGAAATCAGTACCTGTGGAACAGTCGCATAGAAAATCTATAACCTGTGGAACAGTCGATAGAAAATCAGTACCTGTGAACAGTCGCATAGAAAATCAGTACCTGTGGAACAGTCGCATAGAAAATCAGTACCTGGGAACAGTCGCATAGAAAATCAGTACCTGTGGAACAGTCGCATAGAAAATCAGTACCTGTGGAACAGCAGTCGTTATAGAAAAATCAGTACCTGTGGAAACAGTCGTTATAGAAAATTCAGTTACCTGTGGAACAGTCGTATTAGAAAATCGAGTACCTGTGGAACAGTCGTATAGAAAATCAATCCAACTTTTAAAACACTTTAATAGTGAATATCTATTCAAAAGATTATACACTGTATTGTCTACTCCAGATAAATTGTAATTTAAGAACAAGCTGACTGGTTTTATGAGGAACTGAAGTAATTTTTTATTAAGCACTATCTAAGGCCTAAACATACTGTGCATAAGATGAAGTATCGGTATCAAATTAAATTAGATTTACATTTATATAAAAGTGCATTGATCCAAGTTAATTATCAGCATTGGAATTCAAAATACTGCAACATTTTTGTAATCAATTTGCCTTTTCCAGCTGCCATGTTTGAAACCAAGATACAAACAGCAGGGCCACTTTAAACATCCAACGACCGATATAGAACTGGTCTCATGGCACCTATCTACCTGGATGACAGCAAACTTACCAACCATCATTACTGTCATGGCACTTCAATATAGCAACTATGATGGCACCTACATATAATCATATAATTAACAGCTTAGCAAACTGTGAACTTTTCTCTTGTCTAATGATATTTCAATATTCAGTATAAGAGATTTCAAATCAACTGACATTTTAATGAAAATAGAGAGAAAATGTTGACAGATTATTTTCATTTCAAAGTAAGTAATTTCAGTTGGGGAGAAGTATGGCGTGTAACATTCAATTTCTGATCTGTACCCCCCCCCTCCCCCCAAACAAAGAAGTGGTGTTTAATACAGTACCTGGACTATTCCTGTCCAGATTTTCCCTGGACTCCGTGGATTCAGCAGTACTGGTGGAGGGCTCCAGTTCTGACCGGCTCTCTCCGTTGCACACTCCGTCCATCAGAGATCCCGACTCGGACAGGACAGGACTGTCCTCACACAGCTGGTAGAAGTGAAGTTTGCCCTCAGCAGAGCACACACACAACCGCTCCATACCTTGAAGAAGATGAATGATCAATAATAAGTCACACATCAAACCTAATCTACCACCGAGCACATAAATCACTAGGTGTTAATTAAATCCAAAAGGCCTAGGTAATTCTCAAATAAAAAAAAAATACAAGATTAATATCATACTAGCACCATATCAGATAATTAATAAGAAATTGAAGAAGCATAGTAAATACTTTAATGAATCAGATTTTTGTTGCATAATTTTGAACTTTCGTGCTTGGTAATAACATAATCTTTTAAGGCATCAAGAGAAAGTGTCAAATATAGGACTCCAAAGTGCGATGGGACTCCACTTTGGCATGACCATTGCACTTTGGGGCAACCATCACACTTTGGAGTCTTACATATAATACACACAACTGGATTTAGAGGGACCCCCCCCCCCTGATAAACAAACTTAATTATTATGTAATATGTATCTACATGTAGGTGTAAAGCTAAATTAACCACTGAGAGTAAAAAGCGGTCTACATGTAAAACCTGAGAGCTACTGGGGCTTTGCCCCCACTTTGGCTTTGTCCCAGACCTCTATATAGCTTATTGGCTCCTCTTTCAACGAATCACCCCCCCCCCCCCCCCCCTTTCCACAAATCCTGGATCTGCCACTGATACACCCTCCGCTCCTATAAATTTACTTGAATTTCCATAACTTATGCAAGGATGATTGGCCAACTTTGATTAGAAATTGACCTGCTGTTTCTTCCATGCATGCCAAATGAACATCACACTTTGCCCAAGTATAACAACTGGCATTCGTACCTCATGCTATGCATATATCACATGACATTAAGGAAAGAACTGAATGTAAAATACCTGGCTTACAGAAATTATAAAAAGAGTTCATTATCTGAAAAGTTATTGTTAGATCACTTAACAGAACTTCCTGAATAAAGATGGTATACAAATCAGCAATCGTGTTTTTGTGTAAAATGTATTGGGTTTAATGCTTTTAGGGAAAATTAAAAATTACAGTTTATAACTCCCAGAATGCCTCACTATGGCCGCCAAGCAAGCGTATTAGCTGCAAAAACACTACTGTATATGCAGCGCCAAGGGCGCTAGCAAATATATCTCTGATGTTTTTGAGGAAATGTTTTTCCAGGGTTCATAGTTTAGCTAGGAATGGCTCATATTGTAAATCACTTATATTTGCTAATATTTTATTATCTCAAGAAAATGCCATAATGATTGTATTTTTTTGTGAGACATATTTTTCTTTGAGTCATGAAAATGTTATTACATGTAATGAGAAAGACAACAGTTCCCTCTTTCTTGTAATACTAATTACTCTGTAAAGATGTTATTAAAGCTAGTACTCTGCAGTTGACATGTTGACACCTTACATTTCAAGTTGTTTTTTTTTAAATCCAACCGATTTTCCAAAAGTGCAGAGATCTTTCTGAAATAATACTAAGAGGTTCTATATGGGTCACCCCATTTAAGGACTTTAAAGCAAAAATTACAATAACAAATTTGGGATGAGGATCAATATTTCTGAAGCAAGCACAGGTCACTGGTTTCATTACAGATGACTTGCTTTGCAATGTCAGTATTAAAATAGATTTTGAAAAATAATTTCTTCAATCGATCTTGAAACAAGAGTTTATGTTGACCTAGGGATTATAATTACTTTCATTCCAAATAGTTCCTTTGAATTATGCCTCTTGTTTTGTTTGTACTATTACCGTATTCGTCCTATTGAGCGCCCTGGGCGCTTAGAAAATTAGAAAAAGGGGGAGGTTATTAAGGTCCGTCTGTTGTGAAACGTGTATTTATATGTAAAAACTTATGTAAACCATAAATCTATATTAAACATACATTTTTAACTAAAATGAATTTTCAAAGAAGATATACGTTCATGATAAAATCTGACAGCAAGTAGTTACGTTAACGAGTGCGAGTGTAAACATGAAACATCAACTTTCAATTTGACTACTGTATCATTCCATGTACGATTTAGTGAACTTTCATTTTCACGCTAAATCTCACAGAGCGATTGCATTATGCAATTTCATGTTGACAGAGATATTTCAAATCTCATTACGAAAAAAAAAAAAAAAAATTGCCCGATGTTCCGGCTAATATATTGAATATAAATAGGCTCGTAGGTCAGTGGGTTTTTTTGGAATAAGGGATATTAATTAAATTGTCAAAATAAATTTATGAATGCATATACATTTCTATGTTTTCTTTATACAAATGTACCTTTTATGTTTGTTCTTGCAATCTACTAACAGTCTACTCAAAACCATGGAATAACTTTAGAAAGTTGTCATACGAATCAAAACAAAATTATTTTGCTAATGTCATTGTTTCAAGTTAGGTATTTTACGGTTGAGAAATGGGTGCTGACCTCCTTGACCCTGCAAATATTCGCTTAAAAATCAGAATAATCATAAGTAGATGATGATTTGTTTTTTAAAAAATATTTACCACAGTTACAGCTTGCATGCTCTTATCGAGCGTGCAATCTTTTAAACATTTTTAATCAATATAAATTTCGACTTTTCGCACCGCCAGGTGTAGTATTTGTGGGCAACTTTGTTCTTGTTTTCGTTTGATGGAAACACGTCTCAAATGGCGACATACACATCATCGTTTAGGAAAATCATTGCTGCAGTGAATCTAACTACGATCATCCAACAAATTGTTAGTTTAGAGTACAGAGGCGAATTCATCTAAGTTATAGTAATATGCGTAATTTGCCGAAAATACGCATCACCCACTTTGGACCTGAAAATGAGAGAGAGAGAGAGAGAGAGAGAGAGAGAGAGAGAGAGAGGAAGAGAGAGAGAGAGAGAGAGAGGAGAGAGGAGAGAGGAGAAGAGAAGAGAGACACGCAGTTTGTGTGTATAATACGCAGCAAAAGAATTAATTGACTGGTAATCTTGACTTAATATCGCGGGTAATTTTCACTAAATATTTTTGCAAGAAATATTAAATTCTAAACCATTACAGTACAAGAATTTGCAAAGTGCACAGCCAAATTGTTAGAATAACAGTCGTCTTGATTTTCTATGTCGCAGTCATGGAATACCCACAGGTACTCGTGTTAATTTTAGCAGAGCACGAGATTTTGCAGCATGAATGTTTATTCCTTTTTAATTGAAACTTAGAAACAGTCGATGGTACAATATGAAATTAGCTTTAATATGTTGTATTTTTAAAAAGTGTCGTAATTATATGAGGTCTGTGTGTAACAATAATACTCTGAATACTTTAAAGAATTACACCCTCTGAAATTTTGTTGCATGAAGGTTGGTGTATACCAGTCATCTACAGCAAAGGCATGCATGCGGAAATTGAGGGCCGCATGATATTTAGGTCTCACGGGTGTGTCACACAAATTTTAGAAACAAAAGAGAGGACAACAATCCTATGGACAAATACTCAATTGCAGTTTTGAAGGATGTGTAATAGTTGGACACGTGCTCAATAAAGTTGATGCATTCTTTGTAAAACATGGAGGGACACGTACCGATAATGTATTATTACTGGAAAATATCGCTATTCTGATGATGCCAACATCGGTGGACTTGAGTTACCATGTATTATAAATGAATGCAGTACCAAGATTGCAAGAAAAATTAAAAGCTCTGCTGTAACGCAAGTTCTACTGAAGGAAGAGGGGGGCCTTATTCTTGGAGGATTGGAAAAGGTCCCGGGGGAGGGGGGGGGCCGCTCATAGGGGCAGGGGCACTCAATAGGACGAATACGGTATTTAAAGTCAGTATTTTAATTCACTGGTCACTTGGGCAATAAACTTAAACACTTATTGATCATATTTTCCCTCTGGACTAGTGGATATAAAAATGACTGGCCTAAATTCCATGACTAATAATAAACACATGACTAATAATAAACACATAAAATACTTCTTGATTTTGTTTAAATAACATACACATGTGCAGTAGTGTGAATGGTGAATGGTGAAGTAAAATAAACCTGAACATATAATTACCTGTGCAGTAAGCAGCAGACACAAATCGCTCCTGGGGTTCTGGAGGAGCTATTTCAGCAACCATACTTAAATCGTTCAGACTTAGCAGCCATAGTTTGCCGTTGCTCAGTGTGACAGCAGCCTGGCCTGGAATATTGTGCGACACTTGGGTGCTGACACTATTTGTTGCCAGCGAATCTGAGCCCTGTCCGTCTTCCTCTCTCTCTTGGTATTCACTAAACTCCTGTGGCAGCACAATAACGCTTGTAACAGATAGTTCTACTTGGTCCAAGTACTTTGCAACTACTGGAATTTCCTCTAAACAAGCATACTCCTCTCCAAATTTGTACCTGTACAGCAAGATACATCCGCCAAGACACTGATCGGGAGAGCTTGACGTTTCCGAGCCGTTCTCTGAACATACTACTATGGAGGATGAACTACTGTTTGCGGTTACACATTCATCACACTGACCTGAAGCTTCAATGCTTGGAGACGAATCCGTGATCACAGAAATAGATTTACTTTTAGTGGAGGGCTTTGAGCATCTATCTGTTGGTGACACTACTACTACAATATGTTGTCCATCTAGAGTTGGAGAGATAGCGGAGATTTTAAATCTGTCACTCTGTAACCTAGCAGGAAGTTCAACACACTGTAAAACACTTCCTGTCTTTGTGTGTTTACTGGAACTTGGCTTGGTCACTGTAGGGATCTTGGTGGCATCAATGACAGAGATTGAACTTCCAGCAGTTGACATCTCCGTCGTTAAACTCACAGGGCCCGGGGTCACACCAATTAACATATCCGACGGATCAGGGTCTGAATCAAACATGGGATCAATCAAACCAAAGTCATGATTCATCATGGAAATTGAGCCCAAATTTGGCACAGCATTAAAGTTATTTAGACTTGTGCTACTTGGTAGCATCCTCTTCTGTTCCTTCTCTTTATGCTTATTGCCTTTGCGATGGTCGTCTCTCAGAGACAGAACCAGGAGATACGGAATAAACACGGTGGACTGCAAGAGTTCGTTGTCCACTAGGTCGTCCTCGCTGGAGAAGCTTTGCTCCTCGGATGAAATAATCTGCGGCGAGTCGCTACTCACGACTTCATTCACTTTGTTCATTAACTCCACCTCCTCTGTTTCACATTCCACATTGTTCTGTTCAATGGGTTGACTAATTTTTGTCCTTCGTAGAGACACTCCACAGAATAGTGTGGGATGGGGTTTTGATCTCGATTTCTTCTTGGCTTTAGAAATTTTAATGCCTGAACTTTTGTCTGCTGGGCTTTTCTCCAGCATTGGTTTCCTTACAATACACATTGACTTGACTAACACATCTTCACATGGCCTGTTCCTGGTTTTCAGGCCATCTACAAAAATAACAAAGAAAAGTTAAACCATACCGAACATATCCATCTCTGATCCACTTGTTTTATTCAAATATTAACTTTCCCCAAGAGATGTACTTCGACATGGTGTTTACCAGGAAATCTCCTGTGAGTTATCAATCATTTAGTGACCTCAGAAACTTGCATTTCTTTCACGAACTGACCTGGTTTTTCCAGCTTTTCCTGTGGAAGTTCGTATATGGTGTCTGATGTCTCCTCACTTGTTGAGGTGGTGGTGGATGGTTTCACATCACTGTCTGTAGAACCCCCATTCTCCATTTTCTCACAGCTTTCCTCAGGCTTAGCATCAGTTTCATCTTGTACACTACAATATACATATCAAAGTAAATTCCTTTTTTCTCTCCAGAAATTTGCTACACTGTTCTCAATGATTCATTAATCATTAATATGCCATACTATTAAGGACCCAAAACATTTTTAGCAAGGTAAATACTGTGGAATCATTGGCCGTGGGGGCACCAATGTTCATGGATTTCATGGGTCACTCTTACCCACGAATTAACATCCCCAAGAACATGTTTTATTTCCTTTTAACCTTGATAAATAATTATGTTGTTTGCATTATTTATCAACATTTTTAGCAAAGTAAATACTGTGGAATCATTGTCCGTGGGGCACCAATGTTCATGGATTTCATGGGTCACTCTTACCCACGAATTAACATCCCCAAGAACATGTTTTATTTTCCTTTTAATCTTGATAAATATTATGTTTGCATTATTTATCAATTACCCACGAAATTACGTCCCAACGAACCAGCAAATTTTGGTTACCCACGAACATTGACCCACACGAATTAAAATGATTCCACAGTATGTTGTTTCTCTCTCTTAAACAGGGGGGGGGGGGGATGTTCATTAATTAAAAAAGGAAGTTAAAGCCACCATTAATGCCCAATATAAATTTCAGGCCTGAATAATTGCACCTATTACCAATTCCATTGTCCTGTAACTTTTCACTGTTTCCTACAGTGATATAATTTGATTGTACATGTATGAGTTTTAGCCCGGGTTGATGTTACCTCTCTGAGACACTTGGTGATCCAGTAGAGATTCTCTCGATCTGAAGTCCTGTCTTCAGTGCTATCACAGGGTGGGAAGGATCCAAGTTAAACTGGCAGTATTTCTGAAACAAAATTTGTATGGTTCACTTTATTCCTACTGCTTAAGAATGTGTTTATATTTCTAAGAAGATATTTACTCTCTCTCCGTAAGGATCCACCATCCCTAATAATTTTGTAGTTTAACAAAAGTAGAGGTAGAGGTAGAGGTAGAGGTAGAGAGAGAGAGAGAGAGAGAGAGAGAGAGAGAGAGAGAGAGAGAGAGAGAGAGAGAGAGAGAGAGAGAGAGAGAGAGAGAGAGAGAGAGAGAGATTTTGCTATTTTTAGTAGCAATTTGTTTATTAATATTAAACATAGATTTTATGGAGGATATGAAACCACCTAATGAAGTACTTCTATTTGCACATTTCATACTATAAACAAAGTATTTACTTTGTTATGACATCAGAGTTTTTATACTTTCTGTTCTCACATAGGATTCATGAATAAAATCTCTCTAGAATACATAACATGGATAATTGTTTTACCTTTAATATTTTATCTACATTCCACACCACTATATTCCCATTAGAAGTGGATGTTGCTACAAAATTCTCAGAGGCAGTGGTACTCAAGCACTCGATCTACAAAATGGACCCAATCATTGCATTACACTGTACAAGTATAACACAGCCATATTGTGAGACAACAAGAGCAATGCTGCAGAATACATACACAGCTGTCCAATGTATTCAGAAATACTGCAGTAATTAAAGACAAGATTTCAAATTTTCAAATAAACCATTCACAGATCACAACTGACCCTGACAGTGTTCTTCTGACACTTATTTATAAAATGTTAATTTTAAAATGGCTTTGTTACAAATGAACTCCAACTGAAAGAAAGATTACACTCTGATAAAGTATAATGAAATGTAACATTTTTTATATAATTATACTGTAAAGCACCAACACTTTAGGGAACATGGCCACCAAAGTATAATGATCCCAGTCTATTAGTACTGTTTTCCCTTCATTACTACCCCCATTATTGGTTAAGTTTGAGCTTGACCTTCGACCTTGAAGAACGATAGGCTTCTTTCTCTAATCATCGGGAACATGTGTACCAAGGATGATGATTCTAGTCTAATACTGCATGCATTGTGGTTGCACTGCACCATGTGCCATAATACTAACTGTTTATGATGGACAGGATTTCAGAAAAGTTCATCATTGTGATAATTTCCATGCTTGTTATGAAGGAGTGAATACTAACCTTGTCGTCATTCTCTCCGTGCCGCTTGGCAGGCTGACTTCCGTAGGTGACTGAAACCAAAGCATACAGCATTTAATAATATTATTAATGGTATCCTAGATACTCCAAACTGATGATTATTGACTGCCCAATATTTCCTTTATTTCAGTCTGGAATTTGAAATTCACTTGGGGTGCAATATAATGAAGGAACACTGTATATCATCACTTCATGAATACATTGTATATCTACAATCGAGTAAAATCACCTGTAAACTACACAGGTGTAAATACAGTGAGTCTATAATATCTGTCAGTGTCTTTAAGGTGCTTTTGATGAAAACAGTGTTTGCCAAAAGTATACAATTCACTACATACCAGCGAGGGGAACATTCTGAGTGTACTCTCCTTTAACGAATGGACAGGTAGGAGAATGTCGCTCATGCTCAGACCAGGGTTCGTCTGTCGGTTCCCAGCACACCAGACAAACATTACAGGTAAAACACATGGCACGGTCATCCCCCATGGAGTTTGGCTGATGGTAAAACCCAGCCTGGGACATTGGATCGGGTAACGCCCATCTTGAAAAAAAAAAGTTTAATCTCACTACTACAATTTTTCCAATGCATATCATTTTTCCTGAGAACTACTATGGAAGTGCTTATTTTTGTGGTGTTATTTTTTTGTGGAATGCATGTTTGTAGGGATTACTTATTATTCTCTCTCTATCTCTCTCTCTCTGAAATTAACATTGCAAAAAAAGAATTATTTTATATGTATGTTAAGTTTCATCCATTATAGGGCATACACTACACACTTCAAATTTTAGTAAAAATATTTATACAAATAAACAATAAATCTTCCGACATTGAACAACTTTCAGAAAATTCACATAAGAATCTGCTGCAAAGTCTACAACTAATTTTCATAATGCATATGCAAAATGGTTCAGTAAAAAGATACTGAACACTTCCTTTATCTTGCGGAATATTTTATACTGAGCCATTTTCTCAAGCGAATTTCGAAATTTTATCTCAATCATAGTAATTTGGTTTCCAATCTTGAAAGCAGTGTTACCAATAAAAAATAAGAATTGCAAAATGCACCATAGATTCCACAGTCATTCAATAGCATCATTGTGTTTACTTGTAGTTCATGTGAGGCCATGTGCGGAAGGTTTTCTGTCTGGCCACTTCACTGTACATCATAGATCTCTCCACCGTGCTGCTCCACCCCTCTCCACTGCCTGGCAGGAGGTAGTTCAGCCGGTCCCCGATGGCCGAAGCCACAGACAGGCCGGGGTTATTCACGCTCAGACGCTTCATCTCATTCACTAGTCCTGTACAAACTGCTTTCAGAGTAGCAAATGGTAATTCCAAACAAATTGTGGCCCACTGTAATTTCAACATAAAACCTCTCTCAATGTTCTTTGTAACATTTTGGTAAGAGCTACATTTTTTTTTAAATCCAAAGCTTTAGAAACCAAAATTCGAAAATATATGTCTACATAATGAATGCATAACAATTCTACATACTGTAAAATGAGAATATTTAGTGCACTATTTATTTTAGCGCCTTTAGCACAGACATATGATAGTGCTTAATTAAGTTGTGCTTTAAAAGGTTTTCATTGACATTGAATTATTGACCAGGTGCATAGTTGGCGAAAGAGCTAAAAAATCTGTCGGACACAGTGTCCTACAAATTGCTAAAAAGTGTAACAAAAACTACAGGACACACTTAAAATTTGCCGGATCAAATAGAAAACCATCAAAATATGTAAAATGCAATTTTAATCAACATGCATCAATCAAATACAATGTAGCAATAAACTGTTATCTTAACACTATTCTGTTTCAATTTCATGAATGATATTTGATATTCTACCACATCCTGATAGAGTCTTGAAGACTCATGATCAGCGAGTGCACTTGTTTTGAAATTACCACAACCTTTACTTTTCTTTGAGTTGACAAAATTTGTGCATGACACACAAAATGTCATATGAGTATCATCGTCATAGCTTAGCCATTGTCTTTCTTTAATCCACTGTGGATTAAACTTCCTAACCTATTTGTTCTTTTGTTTTATCAGCTTCCGGTAGCGACTTTCTTTTTAATGACTCTGACCATTTCATTAGCCACATCTTGGCAGACGTTTACTCGCCGCGCCAAACCTCGATACCGTATATACATTACCGTCACGTAGAAACCAAAATTAAAATTTCCGGTATTGTTTCGATAAGAAAAAAAAATAAATACTCATTAAATTTATATTTCCCACACTATGTTATCAAATAGAATAAACAACTTTTGAAAAGTAATACATTATTTTATTTTTTGAACGATTTACTATTGTATATTCTGAAAAATCTACCAGACACAGTGTCCGGCTTGGTTTAAAAAACTATCGGACATCGCCGGTGGGCCAGCGTCTCCCACCGGCGTCTTTCGCCAATTCTGCCAGGTGGCAGGTGGTATTGTTGAGCTTAAATAAATTTGAGCCAAAAGGTTTTCAATGCCAATTGCGCCAAAAAATGTTTGCGCCAAATATTCTTGTTTTGCAGTACTCCAGATCAACAGGCGTTACCTTGGCTGCTTTCAGATGGCCTTTTGTTGCCTCCTGAACAGCATCTATCTTCTTCTCCAACTCTTTACATACTTCATCAACGTGATCTATTCCTGGGAGTTCAGCATTCATTAATGCCTTGTGAAACTGCCCAGCCTGTAAACAATACATGACCCAATGAACAAGCCTTGAACTCATTTTATAACTATATAACAGAGTGTGTTTGACTTTAAAGAGCATTATTTTAGATTTTTTTAATCTAAAAAAAAAAAAAACCCAAAAAAACAAATCTTATTACACACAGACACATCTAAAGGTATATATACTAGCCAAACAAAATGTCTGACAGAGAAGAAAAAAAATCTCTTACTGTGTTCTACATGCTCTGTGGTTTACACTCTACACAACTTTGGCCTTTCCAAACATTATCTCCTAAAAATTTCGTACGTGTAAAACTACTTGGCCTTTCTCACCTCTGCTAGTGGGATTTCCACCTTGACTTGATCCTCCGATTTGCCGACAGGTGTCTGTAAGGCCGTGTCCAATAACAGCATTCCACGAAGACCATTTCTCGCACCCACGGAGTAATCATCAGCAAAAACTACTTTGTCTTTTTCAGGTAGGTATGTGGCATGGATTGCATCATTGGTGTTGGCTGTCAAAAGAAAAGTGTCTACTTATAGATATCTATGCAGCATACAGAATGATAACATTTTATCACCATTTAATTCCAAAATCAATATATTAATGACAAATATACAAAATGTATCATATTGAAAATAACTGAACCAGTGCAATTTATCATGAAACGTGTCATATCACCAAGTCAGCAATTCACAAATACAACATTAAATCTGGTAGTTCATGCCAGAAGCCTAACTTTTTGAACCTTAGATTTCAAAGGCTTACCGTATACCATTTATATTGGATAAAATTCATTAAAAATTCTAAATAGCAAAACTACTAAGTAATTGATTTCATCTATTTATTTTAAACAAACTTCAGTTTCCTGTTTTTTGTGGTAAAGAAAATTGGAAAATTTTCAGTAAAGTTGTGACCTGGGCATAGTCCAAGTAAGATTTTCTAATAGTAAATTAATATCAGTCTCTTATGAAGCAATGACTGAATCATCAGACCGACTATACTGTAAAGGGTTTTAATTTCATGGGGCGACAATTTCATGATTTTTATCGGTCTGTATTTTACGATGGTTTAAACACAGAAAACCCCTTTCTGAATAAATGAACTCATACCCCAAATACTTTAAACGGCACTTTGCAATGGTTTTAATTCCATGATCATTAATATAATAGCGAATAAAACCAAGCGAATATTTCCCCCTTTACAGTAAACATGTCTATATTTTCATTATCATTCTCTGAAGTAAAAGACCCCCCCCCCCCCCCCCCCCCCCCTAGAGTTTTCATAACAGGACTTTTCTCACTGCCATGATAGTGCTCAACAATTCTCTTAATATTCATTTTCCACCTGTTCACTTGTCGGGGTGGTCAAGGAACATGGGTTCCTCATTTGAAGAGACATCTTTAGTTTTGAAATACAAAAATATAGGCTTAGTGCTTTTACCATCTTCTAATCTATCTCTGAGAAAATAATGCTTTCATTTAAACTTGTGTGATATTTTTACATCTGCCAAAAATGTTATAAATCAGATCGCTTTGAAAATTGGTACACAGATGTATCTTGATAAAAGGTAGATCACATTAAATTTGGATGGCAATTCGGATCCTGAAGACTTCAGTTCAACCTTGGTGGTCTGCAATCTCCGATTCTTCTCATTTATTCATTTGTGGACTACTACAAAAACTGATGATCAGATGGCTTTGAAAATTGGAACGCAGATGTTTTTTGGTCTAAGAAAGACCCAATTAAATTTTGGTGGCAATCAAGAATCTAGAAGACTTTAATGTACCTTTATACAAAAACTTAAGGTCAGATTGCTTTGAAAATTGGTACACAGATGTACATATCTTGGCCTTAGAAAGTTTGTTTCTTTCATCCTTTCAGATTTTTAAGGAAAAAGCAACTGCTTTTCAGCAATGCCGTTAGTGTACAGGGGATATATTTGTTTCCATATATTCTTGAAATGTTGCTTACATCCGCAAGCATACATTTTCCTGCAAAATATATCCATAAATTGAGATTTTGTACAAAAACTTATCTCGACCACCTGAATCTTTGCTTCGGTAGCTTACACCCCGGTCACAACATAGCCTACAACCCGCATGTTGGGGTATTCCCGGTGTGCAAGTTGACCATGATAATCCCCAAAGTCCTACATACTTTATCTCCATTTCACCTTAGTCTTGTGGTCCCTTACACATGCAGTGTGCCACATTTGGCCTAACATATAATGAAATGTAATAAATTTTATTTTAAGACAGTACTGTATACATGTAAACAGTCAACTAAAGCTCTATAGAGCTTTTTCATCCGACCAAGGTCTTTTGACATCATTAATCAAAATTCTGCTTCTTAATACTTAATTAATGCTGATATGATTTATGTGTTCGGCTTTTTGTTGCTTTTTCTTTCTTTTTAATTATGCATGTTTCTGTGTTTCTTGGTATTCTACATTTAAATACGCTTTGAACTTTAACTGTGCTGCACAATCTCTGATATATGCCATTGTTTTTTGTATATATACAGACTAAATACATGTGATAATTTTTCAACCCCCAAATCTGCACAATGCCTTTAAAAAGGTGTGATTTTGAGTGAAAAATCTGTCATAAAATGTTTTTAATATGTCCATAAAAGTATGGTGCCGAGAAATATTTCAACAAATTCCATGATTTGATTGTTGTGGAGACCTTTTATACATGATTAATAATTTATTCGAACATAACATTAAAAAAAAGAAGATTTTAATGAAAAGCCTACAGTCATATGAAAGACTGCTTTCATTTTGTGTACTGTCATTTGAAATAAAATCAAATTTAGGGGGCTTTACTAGAGTCAATTAGCATTGCAATGACAATGGCTTGATTTCTCACTTGTATTGACCTTTTTCACCATAGTGCAGAGCAGTTTTGTTTGTGATTGAACTTTAATCGGAATGAATTAATTGTTAGACTAAATTTAAAGGACTAGACCTGAAAATCTGTACAATTTATCATTTAGAGTGAATTTTAACGTATATGAGTGACAGAAGGAACAGGGTTAAAAAAGTGTGCAATTTTGTGTACAGTCTGTATATCACATGTATGAGACCAAGTCTTTCTCTCTTATGTCTAGATGTATGTAGCCAGTCTGTGCTGTGTTAAACTATATATGTGAATGCCAGTGATGTCTTTATTTCAACACCTTGGCTTGTTTGTTTTACTTTGTTTGTCGAAATACAAGCTTTTCAGAGCTTATGTTCAGTTGTATGGTTCCCAATATTCATTACAAAATAAGGCCTAGATGTATCTGTACATTACGATGCAAGTCAAACTTTGATTTAAACTATGTCATGTCAGAGAAATCCATTATTGTGTACATACATAGACTGATGCATCATCAACAATTCCCAACATGCCATCATACGTGCATACTCAACTTGAAACTTTGATACATCTCATTGAATGTTTATGCTTCTAGTAATATATAAATCCAAAATTATCAGAAATGATGTTCACATTATCATTGGAAATTGATTTAGATCTAATAGGACTTGTAACCTGTCCATTACAAAATATCTATGTACCTGACAGATCCGATTTTTGCAATAAAGCACCGGAAGCAACATCAAAAATTTTTATAGATGGTTCTTTTGTTGACACAATAATTGAATTTAAGGCGGAGTGGTATGTGACGGCACTGGCGGGTACTCCAACTGATATACAACCGTCTTCCCCAACATACCACTGTTTTTCAGTGGCCGCCCTCTTCTTTTCCTAAACTCAACTCTCGTTCAAATGACATCATCATATGGTTTCGTTTTTCTGTGCAACATATCTTATTCACGATTTACTAAATAAAAATAGGTTCATCTTACACCATTTCGTGAATAGTTTTCATATAACCTAGTATATATGCGTATATTTTGCTAAACAAACCAATATTGAAACTGAATAAATTGTATCACGTGACCAGAATAACGTGATTTTGTTTAAAGCGTTTGGATGATCTTGATTATTTACACGCTGAAACTAGCATTGTCATACTACGAATTTCGGGTTGAAAATGGAGCAGTTTAGTGTAGTAACACAAAGTCAGGTGAACGTGCGAGTAACAAGCTCGGCAAATTCATTTGGGACAGAGAAAAGATTTCCCAAAGATTTAACAATTGCAGATTTTAAGGTTTGTTGTCATTCTGCAATAGTTAGTCAACTTAGTGACAGTATACAGTTCCGGCCTCAGGCAACAGTTCTCTTGGTCATCCCCGATACCTTGGGACAATAATATACAGTTGTTGACTGGGGTAGAGGGAAACAGTCGATCTGTTGGACCGGAGTGCAAGCTGTTGCCCAAGGCCGTAGGACGCGGGCAACAGCTTGCAGCACTCCGGTCCAACAGGTCGACTGTTTCCCGAGACTCCTGTCAACAACTGTTTTGTTATTAATATACCCCAACTAAACAGTAGAATTTCCTCAATAGGCATATGATATGTCTAGATAAATTCTTCGCAAGATTTAACCCCGGCGAAGAGACAGTGATAAGTCCAAAGTCAAGATATATTCACCGAGAATATTTTCATACGTTTTCACCACATTTTTATTGTGTTTTTGCTGTCCCTGCTTTCAAGCATCGCTTGGATTCCATCTTCATTCGCCGCAGGGAAACGACCATCGCCATTTCATTTTTTCAAACGACAGGAATAAAATCACTCGGCACACTCGGCTGATTACATCTAACTGGTGGTTACAGAATCAGCCGAGGTTTAGCCGAATGCGGAAAAGATAACTCAATTTAGCGGCCAATATGACGTCAGCGGGCAACAGTCTTTTTTTAACAGTCGATTTTAACAGTTCCTCCGGCCCGGCCGGTCCAACAGTTCTAATGTTGGACTTTTTTTTCGTAAGGATATATTGTAGGACTGTTTAGTAGGGTATAACAATTGGACTGTTACCCAAATACCCGATGGAATAACTGTTTTGCTTACATAATTATTTTATAAAGAAGTCAAATGCATATTTTCTAGTTAAAAATATTCATTACTATTCAACAATAAAAATAACACAATACAGAGTATTCAAATCGTTGACATCGTGTTTACTTTGGTTTAAACATTTTTACTTACGATCAAATTACGCGTTTCTTGCGTCACAATGGGATAGTTTTTGCGCATTTACGTTGCGCACATGTTAAGCAGTTTCTTTATCCGGAAAGGTAACGAGTTCAAGACTGTCACAGATGTCCTTGAACATAAGAAAACCAAAAACCTCCCAGGAACACAGTCAAAAATGCCAAATTAGCAATAAATAAGACAATTAGGTAATAACATGTACTGTACATAATTTGGAACTAAATTGGTGTACAAAACCCCCATTTGTAGATTTAACGATAACATGATGAACTTTGACAAAGAAAATAAAACGTAAAAAAAATAAATAAAAAAATCAGTAGGCCTACGCTGTATTTACGCTGAAGGGGTCTTTGTCATCCTGGGTATGCCATTTATGTACCCAGGGTACTTTTATTTATTAAAATGATACCCTGGGTACTACATGATATTATAATCGTACCCTGGGTAAGGCGGAAAACAATAATCGTACCTTGGAATTTGCCTATGAGACTTTACGAGATTTACCTGATGCACGTTAGATAGAATGTTCTATCGTTAAAATGATAGTTGTCCTCCGGACCCGGTTTAACGATAGAATTCCACCCCTATACCCGCTTCGTAGCAAAATGATTTTTTTTTATAAACGGCTTGAAAAACTGAATAATTGAAAAACAGTTGTAGTAAATACCTGTCATCTTTAATTATATCACGCTGTGGCTCTATATTTGCCTTCATCTGGAGTTTTTAAGAAAAGTATATCATGCCTATTTGAAAACACTGATGTAAAGCCGCCATTTTGGAGGGAAAACCACGAGATGTTCGGAGTGTGAATTCCGAATAAAATAGCCATCTTTAAACGAGGAATAGTGCACTTCATAAATTGTCTTACTCAGTGCAAACTATTTAATGGATATTATGTAGATTAAACGGCATGACTGTGCATATTCAGCTCCCTACAATATCATAGCACTAACGTGCAATCCTAGAGAAGATATATATGCGTACTGTGACCAGGCTACACTCAGTTCACAGTAAGAATTCACAACCCCTATACTCGTAATGTAGCAGCGCGAAGCGGATCTGCTTCGCGTCAATTTTGAACTTTATCTGAAGAAATTCCCTGCACCGGGAAAAACGCATAATTTTGCACTACATACCATTCTGAATACTGCACAGTCATTTGCCGTTAAATCTACATAATATCCATAAATAGTTTGCAGTGAACTGTAAGACAATTTTGTAAGTGCAGCTATTCTCGTTTAAAGATGGTATTTTATCGGAATTCAACACTCCGAACATCGTCGTGGTTTTCCCTCACAAAATGGCGGCTTTCACATCAAGTGTTTTCAAATAGGCATGAATACTTTTCTTAAAACTCCAGATGAAAGGACAATGATAAGAGCACACAGCGTGATATATATTAAAGATGAACAGGTATTTACTACATACTGTTTTTCAAGTTGATTCAGTTTTTCAAGCGTTTTATAAAAAAAAAAATCATTTTGCTACGAAGCGGGTATAGGTGAATTCTAATCGTTAAAACCGGGGTCCGAGGACAACTATCATTTTAAACGATAGAAATCATTCTATCTAACGTGCATTCAGGTAAATCTCGTAAAGTCTCATAGGAAAATCAAGTACGATTATGTTTGTCCGCCTTACCCAGGTACGATTATTAATATCAGTAGTACCCAGGGTATCATTTTAATAAATAATAAAGTACCCGGTACATAAATGGCATACCCAGGAATGACAAAGGACCCCTTCAGCGTAAATACAGCCGTAGGCCTACGATTTTTTATTTTTATTTTTTTTAACGTTTTATGTTTGTCAAAAGTTCATCATGGTTAATCGTTAAATCTACAAATGGGGGTTTTGTACACCCAAGTTTAGTTCCCAAATATTTTACAGTACATTGTTTACCTAATTGTCTATTTATTGTAATTTGGCCACATTTTTGACTGTGTTCCTGGGAGGTTTTGGTTTTTTATGTTCAAGGTGGTGAACAGTTTTGACTGTTACTTTCCGGATAAAGAACGGTTACATGCGCAACGTAAAATGCGCAAAACATATCCCATTGTGACCAAGAAACGCGTAATTTGACGTAAGTAAAAATGTTTAAAAACCAGAAGTAAACACGATGTCAACGATTTTGAATTACTCTTATTTGTTATTTTTATTGTTGAAATAATGAATATTTTTAATAGAAAATATGATTTGACTCTTTAATAAAATATATTATTGTAAGATAAAACAGTTTATGTCCAATGGGTAATTGGGAACAAGTCCCAAATTGTTATACCCACTACTAAACGTGTCCTACACCATATTCCTTACGAAAAAAAGTCCAACATTAGAACTCGTTGGACCGGCCGGACGGAGGAACTGTTAAATCGACTGTTAAAAAAGACTGTTGCCCGCCTGACGTCATATTGGCGCTACAATTGAGTTATCTTCCGCATATCGCTAAAGCCTCGCTGATTCTGTAACCACCAGTTAGATGTAATCACCGAAGGTGTGCGAGTTGATATTTATTCCTTGTCGTTTGAAAAAATAGAAATCGGCGATGGTCGTTCCCTCGGCGAATTGAAGATGGAATCCAAGCGGATGCTGAAAGCATTGGACAGCAAAAACACAATAAAAATGTGGTGAAACGTATGAAAAGTAGTTCTCGGGAAGTATATCTTGACTTGTGGGAACTTATCACTGTCTCTTCGCCGGGGTTAAATCTTGCGAAGAATTTATCTAGACATATCATAGAGCTATTGAGAGAAATTCTTAACTGTTTAGTTGGGGTTATATTAAATAACAAAACAGTTTGTTGACAGGAGTCTCGGAAACAGTCGACCTGTGGACCGGAGTGCCTGCAGCTGTTTTTTAGCCCGCGTCCTACGGCCTTGGGCAACAGCTTGCACTCCGGTCGCAACAGATCGACTGTTTTCCCATCACCCCAGTCCAACAACTGGTATATTATTGGTCCCAAAGGTATCGGGATGACCAAGAGAACTGGTTTGGCCTGAGGCCGGAACTGGTATACTGCTGTCACTAAGTTGACTAACTTATTGCCAGAATAGACAACAAACCTTAAAATCTGCAATGTTAAATCTTTGGAAATCTTTTTCCTGTCCCAAAAGAAATTGCCGAGTTGTTACTTCGCACGTTCAACCTGACTTTGTGTTACTACCACTAAACTGCTCATTTTCAAGCCCGAATTTCGTAGTGATGACAATGCTCTAGTTCAGCGTGTAAGTAATCAAGATCATCCAAATCGCTTTAAACAAAATCACGTTATTCTGGTCCACGTGATACAATTTATATTCAGGTTTCATCATTGGTTTGTTTAGCAAAATATACGCATATATACTAGGTTATATGAAACTATTCACGAAATGTGTAGATGAACCTATTTTTATTTAGTAAATCGTGAATAAGGATATGTTGCACAGATAAGGAAACCCATTGATGAATGTCATTTGACGAGAGTTGATTTAGGGAAGAGAATGGCGGCCACCTGAAAAAACAGTGGTCATGTTGGGGAACGACGTTGTATATCAGTTGGAGTACCGCCAGTGCCGTCACATACCACTCCGCCTTAAATTCAATTATTGTGTCAACAAAAGAAACCATCGTATAAAAATTTTTGATGTTGCTTCCGGTGCTTTATTGCAAAAAATCGATCTGTCAAGTACATAGTATATTTGTAATGGACAGGTTACAAAGTCCTATTAGAGTCTAAATCAATTTCCAATGATAATGTGAACATCATTTCTGATAATTTTGGATTTATTATATTACTAGAGCATAAACTTCAATGAGACTGTATCAAAAGTTTCAATGGTTGAGTATGCACGTTATGATGGCATGTTGGGAATTGTTGATGAATGCACAGTCTAATGGATAGTACACAAATAATTGATTTCTCTGACATGACATAGTTTAAATCAAAGTTTGACTTGCATCGTAATGTACATGATACATCTAGGCCTTATTTTGTAATGAATATTGGGAACCATACTAATTGAACATAAAGCTCTGAAAAAGCTTTGTATTTCGACAAACAAAGTAAAACAAACAAGCCAAGGTGTTAAATAAAGACATCACTGGCATTCACATTATATATGTTTTAAGCACAGGCACCAGAACTGGCTGACATACATCTAGACATAAGAGAAAAACTTGGTCTGATTACCATGTGA
>CAJDSM010026212.1:6034-36716 GCA_903981925.1 Ostrea lurida | reverse complement strand
GAATTCTCATGCATAGTAAGTGCCGATACAGAATTTGTTACTATGCGGAGTGGGACAAAATCTCCCATTCACGCATATAATGTGATGTATCTCCGGCTAATCTCCTCAGACAGCCGTTTTCATCACCCAAATTAATTGATACATAAACTAATAAGTTGATACGGAACCTTACCACATCATCTTTGAGAGCTAAACAAATACCTGGAATTCCTTGTATATCATGTCCTATATCCACTGCTCGTAGGCTATCATATCAAGATTATTGCTTTCGCTAAATAGACATGTTTTGAATTTCCATTTTTCACTCTGAATTCATTAAAAACATTTCTTTAGCTCAATATTTTGTATTTTGTACATTTACATATTTCAATGAGAATATAAAGAAGCCATCATGAGTATCCATGTGGGTTAGGCCGATAATCCACCCAAGGCGGTTGGCATAGTTCCGGTCAGGGACGCAGCGCTTGTCCGAGTCCCTGACCGAATCTTCCAAACCCCGAGGGTGAGATTTCCTAAGGTCCACATGGATTGACTCATGATGGATTATTTTTCTCCCATTAATAGCTTCATCTCTACGTAATTTCACTAGATAGAAATAAAACTTCAAAATCTTAATTTTGTTGAAAATTAAAATTTTAACATTCAATTTTCAAACAGATCGTAATTTTCTCCAGTACACTACCGTGTATGCTCCACCTTACCTACGGAAACCGTAACATCGATTCTCCTACCAGCAATGTACCGACCAGAAAATCTAAATATTTAATGTTTTTGTTTTTTTAATTCATCAATCACCTTTGAATAATTAGTAAAAATATAAACAGAAATGAAAAACAATAATTAATCAACAAATTTATTCATTGTTTGCTTGTTTACAAAGAAAACAACTCAATAGAATTTAAAGAAATCGACAACTTTTAATGAAGAATTCAGAAACAAATCACAGGCGTATCTACTTTTATTCTCGTGTTAGTCACACAAAACCGCGATCAACTAAACACGTCTTCAATCGAATCAAACGTCTTCCGTGTCCTGTGAAGGATCTGTTGTGGATCATTAACTCAAACATGGCAATTCTGGATCGGTACTTTCCAGGGCGAAAAGACCCATTTAACAATGTTCTCAGACCTTTCACTTCTAGTGACTGACTGCGTTCCTCTGCAGTCAGTAGTTCCACTAGCATTTTCTTCGTCCCACCAGATGCATCACCGGCTGGGGGCGGAAGCGGGGGGGGGGGCGTGCATGTTACGTTGGTTTCACCAAGATGTATTTGCGGACAGAATAGAGGAAATTTGCGTGACGTTTATGAGTGTTATGTTAGTGTACGATAGTTGTTTCAGCTATCCTGGATTTTCTTGTGACCCCGTAACATACACTTCTTCAAGCGAGGGAATCTGGGACATTTTGTTGTTTCCGTCAATTTTTCTGACTAATGTTTTGCTGACGCTCGGTTAAGTGAATTTTGCGATTCTTCAGGTAAGCCAGCTTTTTGAGTACAAATTTTATGGCGCAAGACTCCGAATTTTCTTCTTCCCGGTCCACTTAGAAACCATCTTTCATCGATCCCGAGGATTTTTGTTGTTTGTAACAACCCGCCAAGTAAAATAGGTTATCGGGATTGCTGTACATAATGTGCTTTGTGATAAAAATCCGTAAGTGCGATGACATCCGAGCTCGCTCGGGGATTTGCGTACATTCCGGGGAGGACAGTGTCTTGTGTTTCGCAAATGTTCGTTATATACCTGGGGAGGTGGCCATATCCTTTTGACAGTTTTATTTTAAAAATAGCAGACGGATTCCCCCTAAAAAAGGTCCCGAACTCTATCCGAGTCACGTGCTCATGTGAGATAGTGCGGATCTCACGAGGGTTTCTCACATGGGAGCAAATCTATCTCAAACCTATCTCACATGGGTAGTAATGGGAGAGACCTCTTTTCATGCATTTAATCATCTTTCCCACTGACAGTAAGTCCATTCTGTTTCACCTCGGCCACTTAATAAACCTCCTACACAGAAGAGCTTATATGTCTCTATCTCGAAACCGGTGTATTAACATGTTCAGTGAATCAATAAATAAATGAAATTGAGTGAGTACCTTTCACTCATCATCTTATCTTAAACATCACACAATGTGACAAGTCAATCTTATTACTTGCTAGCCTAAATATTCAGTAGAATCTAAAAAAAAAAAAAACTACTTACCTGATTTTTCCCCTTTGTTCGATGATCCCAAACAACAATACTTCTTTCTGTACAGCACACTGCTCTGCGTATGTTTGGCAGATAATCACAACCGGTCACCCAAGCAGCCTCCTATAAAAAAGGGGGTGGGGGAAAGAGAAAAAAGAAAGGAATCAGTTACCGCTAGGTGGCATGACTGTACCAACCCCTAAAGATTTAAGAAATGTTGAAAATGAAGTCTGACATCTACTTACGTTGATATCAATGCATGTCTGCATTCGCAGCTGAAACACACAAAGAAAACATCATTATTCGATAGTGAGTGCCCCCAACTTCCACAGTTTCTGCAATTTTTTTAGGTAGCACAAAACAGGAACTGTGACAGGGTAAGTAATAATAGACACTCGTTTGAATTTTTCCGGAATACTTACAGAGCTGTTCCATATGACGATTGCTCCTTTTTGTGAGGCAGACACATACCCATCCAACGAAGGGACAAAACGTAGACATTGCACGGTATCACGACGAGTTTTATCTCCTGTAAAAGTAGTTGTTTAAAGAGACAATAATGTGAAAATCTATATCATCAACAAGACCCCCCCCCCCCTTCTCGATTTTAGTATAAAATGCACAATTTTGCTATAAGTCAAAATCGCACTGAAAAATATATTCCCTCTCTGAAAGATAACGTACCTTACATTAATAACCCTGCATTTATAACCCTTGAAATTAGCGTACAAAAAAGATTTAAAAAAAAAAAAAAAAAAAAACACCAGCGCGACGCACCTGCAGCTTCCCCCACACGTCGTCGCTTAGACACGGTAAACACGCTCACTTCCTCTCCCACTGCCACTTCCTCGTGCTCTTCTGCGGGCGATTGGAAATAACCAAACAACTACGACAAAAAGAAACGGTAGTTAACGATAAAAACAGCGCTATCGCTCCTTGGAGATGTATTAAATATTAAATGAAAGAGAGAGAGAGAGAGAGAGAGAGAGAGAGAGAGAGAGAGAGAGAGCATTCATTCTGGCCATCTTCAAATGAATCAAACCATCTCTGATATGTGTGTATTTGTGTATATAGTACATACATGTATATTGAAATTCAAGAGGGACATACATTGAAATTTAACAATCAATAGCGAATCTACCGGTATACGCACACAAATACCTAAACATCACAAATACATATGAAATTCAATTGTCAGGTTGTATAATTTTTGTAATTCAAAATGAACAAAATGACATGCAAGCAATTTCATATATAGGGGCCTTAGTACACATAGGGACATTTCCCTGAAATTGGGGGTGGGGTGTGTTGGTTCCAACCTTTGTCCAATCCACGCTCTACAACATAGTATTATGAATACTGTATTATCAGTTCTGGGCGGGATGTATAGGGTTGTGGAGGGGTGGGGTGGTTCTACTGGCATCTCTCCCCTGATTCCACCCATAGGAAAGAAAATGATTACCTCGCTCCAGTCCACTTTGGCGTCTGGATTGGTAGATATTTTTCTATATATTGCCTTCAAATCAGAATTCTTAATGTCGGATCCAAAAAGATCACGTATTGAATCACAAAACTGGTCGAACCGCAAGCTTTCTAAAGGTAAACAAAGAAAAACAATACTCATTAAATATTGTTTTCTAGCAGACAGATATATATTTCATTGGTGAATATATAATACAAGTATATCAGAATTACTTAAAATTAGTGTCATGGTTTGTTGTTGTTGTTTGTTTGTTTTAAATTTTATTATTATTATTGTGTGTGTGATTGTGTTCGTGTGTGTTTTGTTTTTGTTTGTTTGTTTTGTTTGTTTTATTGATGCATGAATACAGAAATTGTCCGTGCATATCAGACCTAAAAGTCAATTAATTGATAATAATCATACAAAACCGCGCTACCCCCCCCCCCTCTTCTTTAAGTGGCATATAGAATTTGAAAAGTGACACTTGATAAGGTCTATGACACAAAGGATATAAAAGGTGAACTGTCCGTTATCCTTATATCTCATTTAGACTTGGCGCTCGTGAATAGTTTATCTTTAATATTAAATTGAAATGTTTATAGAGTTCCATCAATTGAGATTTGAGGATTAATTCGAATACGAATCAGTTCCAGAATGTTCTAAAACTTTAGAGTCACGTATGGTTTATATAAATAATAGAAATCATAAGTAGAGAGTTCAAAATTTCATTTAATTTTTATGGCATATTTCCACGTTCTTGAACATTTTCAATCAATGTTCACTACTGAAGCACAAAATCCTCGCTTATGGAAAATATTTATGATACGACACGTAAAAATTGGTATTACGAATATTAACGAGGTTAATAACACGTTTCAAAAACAAATGGGGAAAGTCAATACGGGTGTCATAATGTATAAGCGACTTCCAGCAAAACATATTTATTGACGTTGAGGAATTAAAATCAATTTTTTGGACTTTGTATACCTGTAATCCATTGTCTCCGTTCCTCAGGTGTGGCTTCCACGTCTTGATAGGTAATGTCCTTAATAAAACTCTCGAACTTATCCAGGCGGGTCTGAAACGTCCCCACCGTGTACGGCCGGGCCAGCCCGTCCCCGGGCTGCTCCCCTAATTCAGACATAGTCACAGAAGTTCACTCGTTCAGTCGTTGTTATCCATAAAACAGACCGAGAGAGAATCCTTCACCATGTCAAAATCCAAAGACACAAAAGACTTGGCTGCACTTTTTGGTGCTGATTGAAATCTGTCATAACATTACGCGGAGAATCCGTCGATATGTGACATAGAAGCTGGTCAATACCCTAGTCTGTGATCAATCTCATAGACCGTACCGTACTCGCCATTTAAAAGCTTCTTAGCAACCGATGTACGGAAGTCCCTTCAGCTACCAGACAGGTGGATTTTTATCTCGATACGCAACCGCGCCGACTTCTGATAACAACAAAATCATACATTGTCTCTCGACAAAGAGGGGCTGAAAATGTAACAATGTGCTTTATGAAGACTTGCGAAAACAAGACAAATATGAAATTGTTGGTTCAATTCTTTATTTAGTTTGCAAGGTCGTTTTAAATCTACTTTTGCCATTTAAAACGTGGCAAGACATCCGCCGTGATAGATATATACCTATACTGATGTATATATATCTGATTAAAGTGTTGTGCGGAAAATTTAAATACATATAAGCCATACTGTGGTAGGGATTTAAATTTTGTGTTTTCTAACGGCTAAATTAACCCGCTTATAAAGAAATTCCCATTTTCCTCTCGATCACATTCCAGTGTTAAAAGGAACCACTGAAAGCTTGGTCAATTACTGTAGAAATGTATGCACGGGTATATAATGAAATTATGAATCGTTTTGGAAGATTGTCAGCATGAAGTACGAATAAGTTAACATTTGCATCATATGAGAGAGAGAGAGAGAGAGAGAGAGAGAGAGAGAGAGAGAGAGAGAGAGAGTATCCCCATCTCGATCTGTCATACGAAACGATCCGCCTTTGGGCAAAAATACGTGTTTCAGTGTTTTTTTTTGCTCTTACGTCTTAAAAAGATTCGGTGTATATACATCTGTACGTACAACTAACAGAGACTGGATAACCACAACACGTCAATACTAAAAGAACTTCTATACCAGTTATTGGTTTCTAATCTTAACTATTTTAAAGTATTTTATAAGGACCTATTTAGATTAATAATGATGGGATTTTTAAAATTCAATTCAAACATAGATTCGTTGTTGGCCTTTTAGCTATTTCATATAATGTGAAATAAATCTTTTAATTCCTTTTATAAATAAATTTCATCTTGAAATACATTCATTCTGTTGCAAATTACAAATACAGGGTTGGGGGGGGGGGGTAGGTAATTGTCCCGCCACAAAGTGGTTGGGGCATTTAGTACCCTCGTATGTCTTTCCGTCCTTCCGCGACGAGCATTTTCCAAGACTTTTTTTCTAACCCCCCCCCCACCCCCCCTTGAGAACTTGATTTTATAGGTATATCAATTAATCATGAGTTTGAATTGGGAGTTGTGCCCCTTTAACTGTGAAATGATTTGAACGATGTGATATGCATTGACTTTTCATTCCTCTTCATGTATATCTACATGTAAGGCGCCTACAAGGTCTGTCCATTGGCTCCTGCCCTGCGCTGCTCGCCTTATTTCAGGTGTATCCAGTCCCCATCATTTCTGTCTCTATAGTTCTCATTTCTTCCCCTTCGCTCTTCTAGGTTTTCTCTTCTTCCAATGTTGTCTTTCTCCATTCCTAGAACATGCCCCAGATATCTCCACCCTCTGCGCTTTATCTCCATTCCATTTTTAGAACATGTCTCCTATTCCAGTTCTCTCCGCTACCACCTTGTTGCTGACCCGATCTTGCCACCTTGGTGCCTGACCCGAATCTTGCCACCCTTGTTGCTGAGGCCCCCCGATCTTTGGCAACCCCATTTCAAGAATCCTTCGTAAGTATTTTCCTTCGAACCCTCTCAGTCTCCTCTCTATCTATTTATTGGTTATTATTATTACCCCATGTTTCCACCGCATACAACATTGCTCTTGTACAGCTAAATCTGGGTCTTTCTCGAAGATTTCCTTGATTTCCATGCCGCCCCGTTCTTGAAATGCTGTAGCTGCTTTTCCTTTCCTAATGTTGACTTTCTCTTTCATCTCGCTATTGATGTTCACCACGCTCCATAAGGAACAGAAAGTTTCCCCGTCTATGTTGATTGTGTTCCAGTTGTTCAGTCTCCTATCCTTGGTATTCCTTTAACTGATTTTCAGACCGATCTTTCCACCCTTTTCCTCTTCTCCAGCATCTATTGTTGCGTTTGGGTCAGGAAGCTGATATCATCTGCAAAGTCTATATCCTGCAGATTCGCTGTAAATGTCCATTGATCCCACGGGGCTTCTTCGTTACTCAACTCATTTAAAGTGTGTATGTGGAACATCCAATTCAAAACGCAGACGTCATTTAAAATATTGGATTGAATTTTTTTTTTTTTGTTTTTTGTTTTTTTTTTGCAAAACGTCAAAAGTCTGTGTATTCATTATTAAAAAAAAACTTATCTAATTCCCATGATTTATGATTTTACATTTCAATTTGTTTCAGGAATGAAGAGCGGAGGGGGGGGGGGGGGTCCTCATTAGCTATTCATGAATTTCGACCATGACTTAATGGGATTAGTCACATGAAGGATTGTAGAGTTGGACGAGGACAAGAGGAGTTTAAGGACCCCAACAGTTCTTTGTAATAGTAAGAATAAATTGTCTTGTTATGGTTTGCAGTATACGTGCATATACACATACATATCCTCTTTCATTCACCTGGGAGCGTCACCATTAGAGGGATGTTATCTATTGCCCGGATGTGCAGTGAATCCTCAGTACTCCGGGTGCCATTAATACGCATCCCGGACGCTTTTTCTGGGGAATAGAATTTTTACAAGTTATTTTGCATCGTATACACTGAAATCAGCGTTCCCAATATTTGGACGGTCATCTTTTACTACAAAACGTATAAGTGCATTGAACATTGTACTGTACTGTATTTTTTCTATATAAAGAGGAAGTCTGTCGTACAATTTTAGCGAGGCGTAAATTACAAAGAAAACATAGTTGAAGCGATTACCTGTACCCTGTCAACACCTCCCTTAAACAAGGAAGCTTGTGATGATATATATGACGTTAGATAGCTTGAGATATGTCAATTTTTGCACATCAAACCTGTACATGACGTGTAGTGGTGAATTTTGTAAATAAATTTGTAGCATATTGTTTTATAGTTTTGTTCAATAGCATTCATAAATTAAACACCGTGCCGTAATGATACATTTTATTGAACTGCTGCATACATTCGTAAATTGATATCGACATTATTATTCAAATCAAAAGATTACTGTCGATTCTGGATTTTACACAGTAAATTAAGATGAAATATACGTACATGTCGTAAGTTTTTAATGTATCGAATACCACGCACGTACAATGTACCTCTTTGCAAAATAGATTGCAGAAAACTGAAAATCTACGTCATGGAAAGGGGAAAATATGTCAAAACCATAATTCGAATTTCCTCAATGTAGCATTTACATTTACAATGACCTCCGAGCCATGACCCGAACGCATATGTATATAGCATGTGCGATTCAGTTATCCGGACGCTTCATTTACCCGGACAATTTTGCTGAGAACCAAAGTATCCGGATTAACGAGTCACATACTGATCTAAAGCACGGTTTCCGGAGTTTCGTCTCAAGTCTATTTGTAGGTATTGCATAATATACTTTATACAAACCCAATTTCTTCTCCGTGTGAAATGAATATGCGAAACGTTAGATGCTTAAATGAAAAGGCGAAGATAACAAACAGTGGTCAATCTCGTAAGTCCCAAACAAAATACAAAAACAAGAGTTGGACAAACTACGGAACGTTGGATATACCAGAGGTGGGATCAGGTGCCTAGGAGGAGTAAGCATCCCCTGTCGAAAGGTCACACCTGTCGTGAGCCACTGTATTGATCAGTAATCCATAGTCAAAATCAGTGTATAAAGAACGACTTAACAATTGCTATTAAACACACAAGACAGCATTTTACCCAATGCCAGGTCATTCTGGCAAACTAAATCGTTATAACGACCATCGAATTTGCGAAATGCTGCTTTTAAATGTGACCGTAGAAATCCCTGCAATAATAACTTGTTTGTAAGTATCTTGCCTCGATTCAAAAACTGATCATACGCAGAACAAGCTCTTGTGTATCGAATAAGTTGAGAGATATACACACCATATGCAGGTGATGATCGAATGTTGCTACATAAATATGGAAAGTTGACGGTGGAGAAGTTGAAATCGTCCCGTTTACAAAACAAAATGATTAAAATAATCACTTTCGGTAGTGTAACCTTGGGCCACGATGTGAGATGACAGCTACAGTAGGGGAATTTTAAGGTATACATGCTAGATAAATCTTACCAGGATTAAAATTTCAAATAATTCAGTAGACTCATTGATAACTTTCGACTTTTTCTTCAGGATCTATTGCATGTAAAGGTAAAGATAACGAACAGTGATCAATCTCGTAAGTCCCTAATGGAATGCAAAAACAAGAGTTGGGCAAACAAGTGTAAATGTAAATTTTGTATGAAATATAGCTTAAGTTGGTCATCATTCCCTGAAGTTTTTTCCTCAGTTGCAACAGACTGATTTAGTTCCTCTTTTTGTGGACAATCTAAATATTCGGATAGACAGAAATCCTATTTATTATTTTCATATTACTGAAACTTGAAAGTTTATCAAATGGTTTTCCAGCACCCTGATCTTCGTTGGCCATGAATATCCAACATACCAGGATCACGATATCTTTGAAAGGAAAGTACATGTATCATCTTTAACAGAAGATCGCCAACTGAACACAAGTTAGCAAATACTCCCGAATATCAGGATCGAAAATATACCGACGTAAGAGCAGGGCAAGTAGAGGGGAAACCGGATCTGTTCGGAGCAAGGTATGCTAGAATGCAACAGTGGTAACAAATCAAGGTTTATTTACATGTACATCATCCTACTTACATATAAAAATACATATCACATTGTTAACTCTCATTACAAAGTTAGTCCTTTAAAATGACAACACAAAATGGTAAAACAAATGTAATTTGGTCTTTTCCAGCCCAATTCAAAACCAAAACTTCTCTGATATAAAGTATTACGGACAGGCAGTGTAGCTTTCGTCAACAAAGGCTTAAGAAAAATCTCAAGGATTTCCCTTCTAAAATTTCTATTGAACTTTTATTTTTAAAGGAATCAGAACTGGATTGGACATAGTACTGTCATGTAGGCTATTAGAGAAAGGGAACTGTTCTTGGACTGTTGTAAGGCTTAATTGTACATCGCCTAATACTTTTTATCTCCACAGTGCGCATGCTCCTTTGCCTTCATCCTTAAGGACGCGATACTAGAACTCCTTGGATCAAAGTCTGTGAGTTTCGGACAACTTCCAAGGACTCCAGGATACCCTCTGTACGTGTTGCTCATATTACTACTGATGTGTGAGAATGGAGCAGCAAATATATTGGGATATGACGTCAGACAACCCTCGGGAGCAACTGAGGTTCCGCATTTGGAATCGGTATTTTTCACTGATGACGTATGCCACGGATCAAGAGGTAAAGGTGACCCAAAGCCAGCAGCTGACTTTCTGGAAATCAAACCGGAAGTGAATTCTTCATTGATTCTCAGAGAGGAGTTCTCCATTTTGTCCTGTCGCCGCCATTTTGCACGTCTGTTTTGAAACCACACCTTAAATAAAGATATTGAATTTACTCTAAGTAGGTGCACGATGAAATACTGATGAGAGTTTTAAGTCTGGCCCAAATCTATCTTTGTTTTGTTATTATCCATACATGAAATACATCTTGCAACAATTAAGTTAAAAGGCAACGATTTTATTTGGTTTTTTAAATTTTCTTTTGCTCAACAATGTTTCTCTCACAAAATTGTTCGAATTTTAGCTGGATAGAAATGAAAATATCTAGTTAATTGAATAACATGCCAAATGACGGAGGAACAAAGGTACCAAGTACTACAGACGCCACTGAAGTCGCTTCTGTTTGATTATGAATCGGTGGATACAATAACCAATCAGAGGAGGACGAACATGCAGTAAGAAGAGGGCGTGGCGCGCCGCGTGACGTACCCCAAAGCTATATAGTGATGGAAAGGATTTGTTTAGAAATTCCTCATCGAAAAACTCTTGGCTGCAATTAAAAACACTCGTCGCCATTATCTCTTTCACCCTGGGTTTATTCATGTGCATAATTGAGGGTTACTTTTGAGCTATTAACTTGTTAGAGAAGAAAACCTTATAGCGGAGTTCGAATTATCTCCGTCACAGGGCCAGATGTCCCTCTGTATCAGAGGCTGAAGCACAATTTGAAGTGATCCCATGCTAAGTCAATTATGAGCGTGATGAGCTGTAACAGAATGGTCGGGCCCTATTGATAGTTTCACTACAGGCCTCGTTAGCGAAACGAAGTTACCTCCAATAGCCTAAGAGATCCCCCTTATTGCATTATGATAACCATTAGCAAGGTGTATAAAGCGAGCTAATGAACTTGTCGTTCGTAATTAAGTCTCTTTTAACGCTGACATTGGGGTGGAGGGCGACATATTCTATCTTATTATAACGCATATCATATTTTCAGTAGAAGTAGGTTGATCTAAATTTATATGATTCAATGAATTATTATGCTGTCTATTCCTTACATTCAGTACACGGGGGGACTTAGCATATTTTAAGAGGAAGAACATTACTACACGTAGAAAGGAAGAAAGGAAGAAAGAAAGATAGATAGATGGATGGATGGATGGATGTGATGGATGGATGGATGGATGGATAGATAGATAGATAGATAGATAAGATAGAATAGATAGATAGATATGATAGTACATGTAGATAGAATAGATAAGCTTTATTTAAAGTCGGCAAGTCATATATAACAAAGTAACATAAGCCTCAAGAGAGCTTTTTAGACCGACATAAACGTATAATACAACATAAGCATGCATAATACATAAAATGTGTCAAGCATATTATTATAATATCATAAATTTAGTTAAGAATATGAAAACAAGATGTCTACTGGTAAGAAATTTTGGTTTTTTATAAAAGGTTATATTTCAGTAGGACAGTTAAAGACAAAGCCCCCCCCCTCCCCCCCCCCCCTTCATTAGATTATCACGGGACGATGGAGATCATCGGGCACTTCAAGAGTAGCAATCAATTATGCAAAACGGTACCCGGTGGTCTCTATTTTCCACCAAGCCAATTTCAGGGTGTCCGTCCCCTAGTTACAATCTCAAGAAATAAAAGAACAAATTAAAGGAAACTTTGTCCTTTCTGAAGATGTTTAAAGTTTTTTTTTTATAAGAATTACACGGTCATTCGAAATTTTTGAATCATTATGCTGGAGGATAAATTTTTGAAACGATAATATTTGGTTGCATAAGCTCTATATGAGATTAATTCAAACAATGCGTTGTAAAACAATTGTCAAAAAATGCATGATATTATATATTATGGACGTACTTTCCCTTATACTATATGGATAGATCAACTGAATTTGAATTCTATGTATTATTGGTAAAATATTAGTGCTGCAAAGGAATATTAATTATCATTTTAAAAAAATTAATGAACCTGAATTGAGTAAAGGTTGTTCAACACACCCAGTGCTGTCTTTTCAATTCACAAGGAAATATCTCTTTCAATACATGTAATATTACAAGAATGTATGAACGTATGAATATATTCATGATTTATGAGGAAAATAATAGATAAAAGACGGGTCATTGTAAATGTCAAAAAATTCCCCGTCGCGGGATCGGATTGCGATTTGTAGTCCAGTATTTAATGCCCCATGAGGTAGACAAGCTATTTAGTCACGTTAATGCTTTAATAAAATCCGCAATGTTGTTACGTATCCACCACCCCAAAAAATATACGCAAGGCCACGGTATTGACGCACCTGAAATGCCCAGGTTAAATAATTACAGTCGAGTATCAATGGATTTTTTTTCACATAAGGTTGGATTAATTAAATCAAATACAAGATTATTTTTCATGCTGTATTTAGATTTAAATATACAAGTTAAATTATAATGTTTTTGTGTAAGAATAAAACTGTATTTTGTAATTATAATATATTTATTTTAATTGTTAGTTAAAATTGTACTTGCATCCTGTGGAAATTTAACCGTATGTTCATAATCATATGTCGACATTACAAACATTTGCATAATTACTACATGTACCAATTTAGAAAAGCTTCTTTTCCCCGTGTATTAGGAAGTGTACACGAATATTTTAATCAAGCGAACATAAGTGCACATACAGTATAATTATGGACGAATCGGGAAATCCACTAGATGCACTTAAATATATTCGATACTGCAAATAGAATTCCACCATTCAATGCATCATTTTGTAATGAAAAGACTAAGCATGATGAGGGCTATCTATTTGCCCATCAAAAATCGATTTTCATACTATTTTTTCCCCTCAAAATTAAGTGTATTCAATACAATGCAACGCAGTTCTACTTCTCAGTTTGGTAAAAGTGACGTAGAATCAGAAACGGAAAGATAACCTTATACAGATACATGTACGACATTCTCGTGGTTTTTTGTTTTTTTTTTTTGTTTTTATTTTTTGTTTTTTTTTTTTTGTTTTTTTTATTTATTTTTTTTATTATTTTCACGCAGTTTTCCCCCTATATAGGAAATTTATATTTTTTAGTTACCTATTAATGACTGTTTAGGTGGGCACTATTTATCATGTGATGCACTTAATTACCTATTAATGACTGTTTAGGTGGGCACTATTTATCATGTGATGCCACTAATATGTGATAGTAAATTTTTGATCGTCCCAAGGTGAACCCTTTGTTTCGTGAAAGTAAAATGTTCACAAAAGTTGGCATTTTAGCTTAATTTGAAAAAAAAAAAAAAAATCAAAACTGTTAATGCTATGTACTCCAAATAACTGTAAATACCGTGATAGCAGACAAATTATGCAAAATTATATTGAATAATGTCCCTTATAGAATAAAAGAAGAATTAGTCTTCCTTTAAATGAAATTTTTCATGAAGGCTTAGGAAGCTTTTCTTCATACATAGCCGTTTTAAATGAAGGAAAAAATTAAAAGCAGACCTGAACACGGACTTCTGGAAGGTCAATTTTCATGGCCAATTCCTCTCGACTGTATACATCCGGGTAATGAGACTTTTCGAACGCCCTCTCCAGCTCATGCAGCTGATACGTCGTGAATGTTGTGCGGTTTCGTCTCGTTTTCTTGCGCGTGTCTGAGTCCTTTTCCGATTTCCCGGTCCTTTTGCCATCAAAATTTCTGTGCAGCTTCATTTCGTTACCTACATGAAATACAGCACTGACTATTTCAAACATTAATTTAACTTTCAATTAAATCTATGTCGTAATATCCATGTTTTACCATTTTTAAAATAGTCTTCTATGTACCTTTTTTCTGTAGAATTTGAGTTTTGTTTTCTTTTGTGCAAAATATTTGCTTAAACCCACCCCAATAATTGAAAATCAACTGCACAAACTTCACAGAACTGTTTTGACAGTTAGTAACTAAATGACACGTCGAATGAGCTGTAAAGCTAGATACAATCTTTAATAATCCGAGGTAACAAATGATAAAATTTGACATTCATCTTTTCGAAACCCCTCTCCAATTACACTTCACAAAAGAACCCGCGCCACCAAATGCTTGAAAATATATCATTAGGCGAGATTTTATAATTAAATTAAGTTTATTTTCCACAAAATACACATACAAATTTCACAGCTCAATGACCCTAAATAGTAGACAGTTTGAAGAAGAATGGCAAAATAAGACGATATTTAACACCGTGGGTTCCTTTAACGCAATGGCGACATCCTTCGCTCTCAAATTGTCGCCCGTGCTGAGCGGCGCTGCCCTCGCGGCTCGCCTAACGAGGTGGCCATTGAATTGAGATGTGACAGCAAATTGCCGATTTGGTGTCTCGTTTCCTCTTCTCAAAAATTATTTTTCTTGTGTGCATTTGTAGTGCCATTTAGGTTTAATACCTTCGTTACAAGCGCACCTTTGATTTCATTTTAACAAGATAAAAACTTCAATTATATCTGAAGAGTCCTTTTTAGCAGAGGTTTAAAGAGGAATCGTATAGCTATCTTAATTGACATTTTCTCTTGCGTTCATCTTGGATTTCACGATGTGCAATGTCAAATTCAATAATATTTATAATGAAAATATAATTGAAATTTGAATTTTTAATTGAAGAGTATGTAATGTTTATTTCCTCTCCCGAGAATTCCCAGTTCGGAATTAGATAACAAGTATTTTGTATATCCTATAATTTCCAACGCGTCATAGCTGAAGTTGTAAAAAATCAAAACAATGATTGACCATTAGTCAGTGCTTGCCATTATAAGACTGCTTCTCACACAGCCACAACACAGGGAAAAACCGCCCTTTTTCATTTATCTCAATATCGAAAATGATTTAAAAAAAAAAATTCACAATATTCAAAATAGTGATTTTACCTTTATGAGTAGTATTTCAGACTGTTACAAATACAATCCAAATTCCTGACGATTCTATAGATTTTTCGGTTCATACCATACTTGAAAATTGTTTTGATTGTTGAATGTTCGTTGTTACAGATAATATCAATAATTTCATATTTATATTCCAAGAAAAGTAGACTGTATATTTTAAAATTTTAAAAAGAAATACCAGTGGCTTTAGTATTAATTTTGAAGGTTGCGTTTTTATAGAACATCGCCATTCTCAATCTGCTTTAGTATGTTTTTCTATTTGTTTGCTATTTCTATTTTATTTCTTTGTTTGTATTTCTTAATTTGTTAATTGTAAATTAAACATATATGCAACATTTTTAAAAAATCAAAAGGTTAATATTATCTTTTATCAGCTGTTTATTACCATTTTGATATTTTGTCATCTCTATTATCAAAATAACAACATAATATTAACCTTCTGATTTAACGTTTAAAACCATTTAATAAAAATTACTCAATTAGTGATACTTTGGTTGTTGATTTAAAAAAAAAAGATTTTCTGTTACAAATAAGTTGATATTATTTCGTACTTTCAATTTTTTTCATTGCATGCCAACTGAGCTGAATTCATCGAACTCGGACAATTCAAATGCTGCACCAACTTTATCAATCAAATTTCTACACAACTTTCTCAAAATTCAGAAACATTTGCCAGCAGTTGTGAATAATTTACATGTCTCCGTGAGTACAATTCAAAGTTAAATTGTCATTAGAGTCTCACGTTCGCTGTTCATCATTTGCATTCAATGTATTAATTTACAAGATCTAAGTTAAATTACCATTGGGACCTTTAAAAGTTCGGAACGCTTTTTAACAGTCATTTTAATTGAAAGCATCTATCTTACGAAGTACTTGCCTGCAGGAACTGTAGCACCCGGAAGTCTGGTGTTTTCCGGCAAACTCCTCAAGCCGGAATCCGGACACATGTTGTAATTTTCCCGCATTTCCTCTCTTATTCCTAAAAGAGCATCGATGCTGTGGAAACCAGCGAGAGTCGCTTGTCCAGGATATTGTATTGGCAGCATTGTTATCCCTGGGATTCTAGGAACGGTGCTAGATCATGCTAATACTATTTATATTTCCAAAAGATTTTCGTGTCAACGCGGCTTAAGAATTAGTTAATTTCAGAGGGAACATCCAAGCAAAAACCCTGTCTCCAATTTGATCATTTTGATTAATTCTAATAAAACAAAGAACTTTCAAGTCGCAGTGGAATCGAATTAGTGGGTACACTACAAGGATGTGGTTGAGATTTGCGTGACGCCTAAGTCTTATAAAATGAGCTCCAAATTCGGATTTTTGCACCTAGACTACTTATTGCTTGAAGTTTAGCTGGCAATTTAATCTTGAGAGACACCAAACATACAATATGGAAATAATAACCATCTCACCAATTAGGAAAACGTCAAAAGCCATCACAGCCGGTGCTTTGTACGCGGGGCTTCCCCTGGTGATCTGGGCGGGGCTACATTCTGACGCGAAGCAATGCAGCCATTCGCTGATAGACCAGGTCTTTAAAACTGGAGAGATGTAACTTTTTCTCTATCATACCTAATTTACCTCTGAATTGTCGTTCACCGTTTGTGAAACCCAGTAAATTTGTTCATTCACGTTTACAAGCATAAATTCAATCTATAGCGTTCATTAGCCTGTTCATCTAGAAACTCTTTTGACGCTGAATGTCGTTGACAGATGTCGCCATTGGTTTCATTGATCTTGAGAGATTCTCCTTGATCCTGGCGCCATCTTGTAATTGTCTCTTTTCTTTTCGTAAAACAAGATATTTATCGAGAATGTATCTACCAACAGTATAATATGTTGTCCTATGTGGTTTAGAATACACATATTGGTATACCCATTCTGTACATTGTCGCAGACTATTATGCTTATTACATAATCAAATTAATGATTATGCTTGAAACTATTGGTTAATTCTGATGTGACACATAACATATAATTGACATGCACTATCATTAATTATCGTTGAACATTATAGATTTGTTCTCAGAAATACAGTCTTATTTGTTCTCAATTTCCTATTGTAAAAGGATACCGGCTCGAGAGTTCTTTATCACAACGTTTTCTTTATTTATAGTAATTTGATAAGAAACAAGAATCACAATATTGTTTTGAAATAATTTGAAAAAAAAAACCATTTAAAATTATATAAATCTAGGTCAAATATTTTCAAATCCTCTCCTAGGGTACCAGGAGGTCAAGTAAATAGTTTGATATATTGCAGTGGTGGATTTGTTGAAAGGAAGGATTCGTTGAAAGAGGAGCCAGTTGAGCTAAAGGTCTGGGATGAAGCCAAAAAGGGGGGGGGGGGCGGGGGCAGAGGACAAAGCTCCTCAGGAAGCCCTCGGTCTCTAGAGCTTTTAAAGATACTTTTAGCTTTTAGGGGTTAATTTAGCTATACATTTATACATGATAATCACGTTTGGTCACTGGAAAGGGGGGGGGCTGTACTCTGCCCCCTCTAAATCCGCCTATGTATTGTATGCATAATTGGCATTCCTATAAAGAATACAAAACTAAAGAGGTGAGCCAATACGGACCCCTTAAGGTGAAATGCTATACACCAGAGAAAATTGACTTGGATGAAAATTAGAAGATATTTTAAGCAATATTTTGTAAATAAAAAAAATCAAATTCACTCTATTTTGTCAGAAATACAGTTTTAGTAGAAAGCAATTTGAAAAAAAAAATTAAAACCCTGCTGGAATCCAACCCGCGATCTTCAGTTTGGAAGGCAACGTGCTAACTTACTGTTTTTTCGAAAGGAAGTCAGCCATTATGACGGTGTAGAGATCTACCACCTTAACATACCACTATAATAGTATGGTAGATATTCCAATCTTTTTTGTTATTCCCTTGTATAATACTCCAACCAATCACATCCATCGTTTGAAAACTGACACATGCGCAGTACCATTACAAAACCGACATATTGCTACTTTACTAACCCTCGTAGAAGGCAGGGTTAGTCGAGTAGAGTTCAAAGGTCACAATACGTCACACGAGAGTTGAAATTCTTTCCGTTCGGTTGCAACTACGGGTTGCTCGAGTTTGTAATAGAGTACGAACTGAAGTAGCCGAACGAGAAGTAAGCATTCCTTGTCAACCGGTTACACCCGCCGTGAGCTTTATAACGTAGTAATCGGTAGTCAAAATCAAAATCGGTGTGTAAAGGCGTGAAACACACTAGACGGCATTTGACCCAATGGCAGGTTGTATTGGCAAACAAGATCGTTATAACGACCATAGAATTTGCGAAATACTGAGTTTAAACGATATATGAAATATAACTATTCATAATGCACACAGTGGATGCGAAAACTTTCTCCTAAGCCTCATCTAGGGTGCCATGGGTCCCTGGATTGGATACATGCAATACAGTTATAGAATATAGCATAACTAGAATATAGAATTACTTTATTTCCAATTTAGGGACTTATGGGGCATGACATACAACATTTATGATTACACACATATACATGTATGCAACAACATGGCATGGCAGTAGACAAAATTAAAAACAAACTCTTGTTCAGATTGTATGACAATATGGCATAATGACTAAATTCATTCAGATAGTATTACAGTATGGAACGATGGCTAGATTCATTCAGATAGTATATAACAGTATGGAATGATGACTAGATAATAATATACTTCATGTTTAATTGTTATTAGAGTATAAGATCTAGGCCTAATTAAGATATATTGTTTGAGAAAAGGCAATATATTTGTATATTTTTAAAAAGTGTAATACTTGTAGATTAAAGGTAAAAACAATAAAAAACAAGATGTGTTTATGAAACACTGATACCCTGGACAGCACTACCAGTGGAACGGCTTGTCATAAGGAATACAAATGTGAATATGAAAGCCCTATCCCTGTCATTCAAAAGTTATGGCCAATGTTAAAGTTTTTGAAAAGTGGTCAAAGTTCAAGGTCAGGAGGTCAACAATTTTGCTACCTTTCAATATAAGATGTACATGTGAAATATGAAAGCCCTATCCTTACCATTCAAACGTTATGGCCATTAAAGTTTTTGAAAAGTAGCTTATACATGTAGGTCAAAGTCAGGAGGTCAACAAGTTTGCTACCAGACTTGCTACAGAGCTTGTGTTGATTGTTATATGTATATGATACCGACTTTAAATAAAATTTACTTGACTTGACCAGTAGAAATAATTTGTCAAAAGGAATGCATATGTGAAACATGAAAATCCGATCACTTACCATTATAAAATGATGGACCAATGTTAAAGTTTTCGCAGACAAACGGACAGATCAAAAACTACATTCATGTACATGTATATATGCCCCCGATTAAAAGGTTCCGGGGGCATAGAAATAGAAGATGGATTACTAAGAAATCTAAGTGGGTTAATCCGATTCAATATTTCTTTAGAATGTGAGATACATTGAGATTCACTTAGATTTAATTAAGATGATGATGCTTTATCAGACAGGTGGAAATAAGATTGAAATGATTTGATAGCATTGAATTTCATGAGATCAGAAGCTACGAAGCATATTTGTGGGAATATATATGATGATTTAGAATTGTTAGAATTTGAGAACATTCTTTGATTGTTGAGAAATGCACTTAAGTTTGATTGAGATGATATGATGAGATACATTTCTGACATTTTATCCCATGAGTGAGAATTCTTTCGGAATCTTTTGATTCATGAGATTATTGAGACGTATACTCAGAGTATTGCTTTGTAACTTTTTCCTTTTACCATTGTTTCACTTGGCTTTTGATGGTCCTTGTTGAGTGGTATTGTATGAGGAAAAAGTAAGCATGATTCTTCTCTTAAATAATATTTGATAAAAAGTTATGTTTTTTTAACTATCAAAAAAAGTTTGTCATTATTCCAACAAAACGTTCTAAGCATAATATGTATACAACCTGTAAATTGTGGTAATTTCATCCAAAGAAAAAAATATGCGTAAGAAATAGCCCTCATTTATTTTCTTGCTCACAAATCGACCCAAGATTCTGACATTTTTGGCAGCAAATTAGTATTGATAAGTTACTGTTACAAATATACGCCCAAGGGTAAAAAGTGTTCCTACAAATTGGCCGACGCCATCTTCGTAATACTAAACGGAAGGTGCGCATCGGTAAAACCGTATTTTTTTTAAAAAGTGAACTACCTTAGCATTTTGTTACAGAATCATTTCGTCTCCAAACACGCCGGATTCTCGTAGGAATGGATTTATGTCAATATATTATGTACATGTACAGTGTATGTAGGTTTCAATAGACATCCACATGCGATTTGCTTCGCTAATATGGTCATCTGTGCATCACATACTGCAATCGAATTTTCAAATATTCTATCTGTATAAATACCAGAGCTTTGTGCTGGCCATAACATTACAGGGATATTGTCTCCCCTTTTCCAGTTAACTGTACGCCTAGAACTTCGCTAGAAATAATGAAACGTTGAAAATTTTTCCGTCCTCATTCTACTCCGACTTTGCAGTGTTTTTCAAACGAGGTGGGGGCAGCTGGAGAAGAATTTGACTTACTGAATGTAATATAAATTATAAATTCCGGTGTTAGAAAAAAACATTTCGAATTAGTTTTCTTGCTTTTCTTGCTTTTCAGGGCGTTGTTCATAAACTTCGACGTCATTACATAATTTGTGGGTTTTTTCTTGTATAAAAAACAACGCATAAGTTTAAATAATTGTTACAAGAAATTGACATGAAATTAAGGAAAAATTAATATATTTTGGCAATAGCATACTAATATTTGGAATATCTTTCGTATTTAATTCGATTGTAAAAAAGGACCGATTTTGCTGTGTAACTTACCTCACTCTTTATTGTTTGTTAACGACCAAACGGACTTCCTAGAGTTTGCCTTTTTCTAAGGGGTGTGGGGATGGGGGGGGGGGTTAAACTTGCGTACAGTTACTACACAAGGAAGGGTGCTAATAATTCTGCCGCGGCCCTGGCTCGAACCCACCACTTCCCAATTACGAAGGCAGAGGTCTTTTTGTGTGCCAACATCCAAAACAATCATGTCTAGAGACTTCCTTAGGGTCAATGCGATTATGAAATGAATAGTACAAATTTCTTGGTTTTCATTTTAGAAAATATAACTTACCATAACATGCAGCATTAATTGTGTCCGAAATAATGTATAATACTAGTATGCAAGCAATTAACAGATGCGATCCACATATCAATCTATATGACGTGACGTCATTTTGCATTCTGCAAGGCATTTTAGGCGGATCAAACAACCTCCCAAGTGAAAATTTATTTTATAATAAAACCGCGAATATTGCAATCAATTGATATTCCATTATTTCACAAATGCTACATGTATCAGAAACTTATATTAATTATGTTTATCGTTAATGTTTTATGTAATTACAAGTAACAAAAAATATATGTCTTCTTTGACCATAAAAAAATTGTCATCAAAAGTATTCTATTGCACACGTTTTATTCCGTTAATTTTCTGTTTCATAGAAGGCCTAAAACTTATCGGTGCTGTGATGTTGAATTCAAGGTTGATCAATCCTCATGTGATGTCATAGGTTTTTCAAAATAGCTATTACATCAAATTTTGCACATGATAGAAATATATCTTTTAAGGGAATTTTATTCACTGGATATAATAAATAATTTTGTAAACTATTGATAATGAAAGGTTGATATTTTCCATAGATAATCAATTATTTATAACGAAAAAAAATATTGTCAAGGGCGATAACTCCTATGGTGGTAATCCTATACCTCATTTGTATTCTACAAAGACTTCCCTATTATGCACATTTAATTTATGCATATTTACAAATAAGCAGTTTTTCTAAACTGTCGACATTTAACATTTTTATTTATTTAATTAAATTCTGTTAAATACGAAAATCATTCAAAATGTGCGATTTTCTGATGTTGACCTACACTTCTGTTTTTGTATGTCTGACAAAAAAAAAAAAGAAAAGGTGGCAACATATATACATTTTCTTTAATTATTAATTAGATTAAACTATAATTGAGTTAAAAAGAAAGAATATTTAGGCTTGAACACATAAATTCCTTAGAATTCCTAAGTAGGGAGCATCCTTAAAAAAAGTAGTGCCGCCTTGAGTTGTCAATGGTGTGTCCCCATACCATGTTACATATACAAAATACTGTATGGTCCTCCATCTGTTTCAGCCAATCATATTGCATGTTAAAAGTGAGATTAAATTATCAATCGATAGTCAGATTTGGGACAGCTCTGAAGTATATCTGGGATGAACACGCATATCAAATAGCTACATGACTAACTTCTTATATCGCGCACCACTAGAAATTAAACACAGGACATATACCGGCCACAACTTGAAATTTACCCAAATCGGAGATGCATTTCGTTCATTTTACAGAATTGCATGTTTTATGAGACGTAGTTTACTTACATTTCCAATGCTTTTGTATTTGACATATTTACAATCTCTAATGAATGGCATTTCCTCATGAACACGTTGTACAATATTGTGCGTATGAATACAGAACTACAGTTGAACTTCGATATCTCGAACACTGATATCTCGATTACCTGGTTATGTCAAACTGATTTGGAGGTCCCAACCACCTATTTTCTTAGTATTTTTACCCTCGATATCTCGAATCAACGGATATTTCGAAAAAAAACACCAAACAAACAAAAAAACAAGAGGCCCATGGGCCACATCGCTCACTTGAGTGATATTGGCCCTGATTCAGCAGTGGTGATTTTAAAAAGAATTTTCAAGTTTCCTTAAATTCTAGATAAGAACATTTTATGCAAAACTTTGATCCCCTATTGTGACCCCACTCTACCCCCGGGAGGTATGACCTGATCAAATTTGGATCTACTCTACATCAGGAAGCTTTTAGATAAAAATTGTTTCTTTTGGTCTAATGGTTCTTGAAAAGATGATTTTTAAAAAAAAAAGATTTTCCCTATATATTCAAATGTAAAACTTTGATCCCCTATTGTGGCCCCACCGTACCCCCACTATATCAGGAAACCTACATTTCTGGCCCAGTGGTTCTTTAGAAAAAGAGGTAACTTTTCCCATTAATATTCAAACGAAAAACTTTGATCCCTATTGTGGCCCCATCGTACCCCCGAAGGTCAAGATTTGACACACCCTGTGAATCTCCACTATATCAGAAGCTTTCATATAAATTTCAGCTTTCTTGGCCCAGTGGTTCTTGAGAAGAAGATTTTAAACGATTTTCCCTATATAATCATATGTAAAACTTTGATCCCCTATTGTGGCCCATCGTACCCCCGGGGTCTGATTTGAACAAACATGAATCTCTACAATATCAGGAAGTCTTTCATATAAATTTCAGCTTTACTGCATGGCCAAGTGGTTCTTGAGAAGATTTTAAACGATTTTCCCTATATAATCATATGTAAACATTGACCCCCTGTTGCGGCCCCATTGTACCCCCGGGATCATGATTTGAAAAAACTTGAATCTCCACTATATCAGGAAACTTTCATATAAATTTCAGCTTTCCTGGCTCAGAGGTCTTGAGAAGATTTTAAAAGATTTTTCCTGTATAATCATATGTAAAACTTTGATCTTATTGTGGCCCCATCGTACCCCCCGGAAGTCATGATCTGAACAAACTTGAATCTCCACTATATCAGGAAGCTTTCATATAAATTTCAGCTTTTCTGGCCCAGTGGTTGTTGAGAAGAAGATTTTTAAATGACACCACCCTATTTTTGTGATTATCTCCCCTTTGATGGGGGCCTGGTCCTTCATTTTAACAAACTTGAATTCCATTCACCAAAGGATGATTTGTACCAAGTTTGATTGAATTTGGTCCAGCGGTTCTTGAGAAGAAGTCGAAAATGTGAAAAGTTAACAGACAGACGGACGGACAGACAGATGACGGACAAAAGCTCACTTGAACCTTCGGTTCAGGTGAGCTAAAAAAACCCAATTAAAGTAGAATGTAAACGTAAGAAATAAATTTAATTTCTGCACGAGTATATGAAATGCCAAACTTGATTGCTGGCACGCTTTTCATGAAGCTTTTTTCATTCAGATCTACTAGAGACAAAACAACAACATACATGTACATGTCACGTTTAAAGTCAGTATTTCACAAATTCTATGGCCGTTACAACGATCTAGTTTGTCAACACAACTTGCCATTGCGACAAATGCTGTCTGCCGTGTTAAGGTCGTTCTTTATACACTGATTTTGACTACGGATTACTTCGTTTACAATCAATATTAAACAGGTGGAGAAACTGCTGTTACAGATGAAAAGTTTTTCGTTCTTCGCTAAATAGACAAATAACAATAGGAGAGGTTAAGCCCCGCCCAATGGTTGCAAAGGAAAATGGAAAATGCCTGACCTTGCTCAGTCAACGGAACGGCGAGAGAGCAAAGAGGGCTATCGGAGAGGATCACAGAGGAGCGGGATTTACAAGTCGTATTTTTAAAAATCAGATTGGTTACATGTAAACGTTCTAATGTATTTTGAAAACAATTCTAAGGGTGCGGGGAACAAGCACCCTGGAGCTCTCGCATTTCCATGCAATTTGATAACGAAATATGGCGTGAATTTGCTTGGGTTACAATTTCAAACATCTGCCATTCCGTTGACTAAGCAAACATTGGGCGGGGCTTAATCTTTCCTATTGTTATTTGTTTATTCAGTGAAGAACGAAAAAAGCATCTGTTCGACAGGGGACGCATACTCCTCCTAGGTACTTGATATCTACTCTGGTATATCCAGGGGACCGTGTTTGCCCAACTCTTAAGGTCATACGCAACGTTCGTTATCTGTATATATTTTATAGAACTATTCTTAATATAAAATCATAGTACCCTTAGATATTCTTTGAGAAAAAATAAGACCATATTTCCTGTGTTTTGGAAAAGATAACAGTTGATGGAGAATGTAATTTGCACAATTATTCAAGCTTGAATTCTGAGTTACTCTCTTTGGAGAAAGCAAAATGCAATGCACCTGTACGTATACATACTGCAAAAACACTGTCAGTTGTTGTATGATTATATTTTCATCATCATCAAATAATTCTGAAGGGATTGAATGATATTTGCGTTTTCTGCAACTCTTATTATTATCATAGTAAGTCTTCAATTTTAGAGATAGAGAAAAAAATTGTGAAATGTATATTGCGTATACCCTTAATTTTTATTCCGTGTAGGACTAATGTGGTTGATCACTGTTCGTTATCCCCGCCTTTTCATGTAAAGGCATTAGAAAGTTGGTGCATTGATGGGGGTGTACATCTGATGAACTTTGAACCTCCCAATTTTATATTCAATGATATAGACTTAATATACATCAGTCCTTAGAAATGTTCCGAGAGTATGAAATCCGGGAATGTGATATAAACCCGTAATGAAAGCGTAGTAACCAACCAGTGCCAAGGAGTGTACAGCAGCTATTTTTCAAATCTTACAGAAAATGAAATTCCGGATGAAATTGGATGCCAATAGAAGACAGACAGTGCCCTCTACAGCATTTTCGTTCCAAAGCAATTGTTATTGGTCCAACTGGGCTATATAAACCTAGCGTTAAAACCTGGAACATGTCTGTTTTAGTAAGGGTAGGTACATGCAATAGCGTTGCAATTTCTGTGTACATGTATGCAGAAATTCCTCTGCAATGGTTTTAACCCTCTCTGGTTTTAACCATATGCTTGATAAACTTGCCCACTTTGAAAAAAAACCTGTTGGAATATTATAACATCAAACCATGAAATTATTGAATGATTATCAAATATCCATAAAATTTGTTCAGAATTGCAATTGTAAAATGCAAACCAATCTAATCCGACTCATGTGTATATTCCGTAAACTGTAAATTCCAATGTTATTTTCCATCCCAATTATGTGTTACTTATATTATGTTCTTTTAAGTTTACATCGTTCAATCCAAAATTTTGTCTAAATTCCACATAAAATCCCCAAAAGCATGTCCGATTAAAATAATTCATTGTTTTGAAATGGTTAGTATTGTATAAAAACTATTAAAGGTTTTGCTTTGCAAACATTTTAATTGGCTGCCAGATTTCTATCAAAAGAATTTGTTTAACGTCGATTTTGCATGCTCGAGCTGAATACTATTTTATTAAATAAGCTATATTTCATACCTTAATTATCATTGTACATTCAATTACATGTATCACAAATCATTTAAACACCATAGTTTTGCGTAAATCTGAATATCCCTGTAAAATTGACCGAGGCCTCGAAGTCCAACACCCTTTTAACCGGCTGCTACAGTTGTTGGTTTCTTGGATAGTGCAGTGATTCTTCTTTGAAGGATTGGCAACACATTATTGATTTGCTTGAGAGGCCCTTTGGCTTTGAAAACAAATGTTTTCACGTCGAAGTCAATTTTCCCAATCAACACAATAGGATTTTTCTCCAGATTGGTCATTTTGTTATGTTGGGCCTTTGTGTTATTATTTAAGTCCGTGTAGTCATTATCAAACTTAGGGAATTTGAGATTGAGATTCGCAAGATCGGCGGTATTTTTTCTTACGTCATTGGATTTCCGTGCGAAGTCGTTAAGGGCCGTTTGGTAGTCGCTGGTTGCATTTCGGAGCTGCTCCGAGAGGTTACGGAAATCCTGTTTTACTTTGTCCAGTTGTGGCTTTAAGTTGCTATTCACAGTCTTAACTGTTTGCTGCAGTTTGTTAGCATCCCCGACTACTTTCTGTAACCTGCTTGTAATTCCGTTAAGGTTTGAAGTAAGGTTTTGAAGATCGGATTTGGCGTTGGCCAGTGGTGTCTTGAATCCATCTATTGTTTTGGTCAAATCGTTTAATTTCTTCTGCTCATTATTTCCGATGGAGCGAATTTCAACTCTGAGATCTATAGCTTTGCTGGTCATATTGGAAATTTCGACAGCCTGAGAAGGTGGCGTGGCAGCGCGCTTACCTCTGTGATGTGAGACGATTTTTGATTCCAAAATAGCAATTTTGCTCATCAGATCCGTGAGTTTCTTTTCTTGCGCTTGAAGCTTCTGTTCCATGCTACTCATTACAATAGATCTGCTTCTTTCATTCGATTCAAGTTCCCTAGTAATGTTGATCAGCTTCCACTCCGCCATTGAAAGTTCCGTAGACTCTTTCTGAAGCGTGGGATTGGCTGCGCGTGGATGTTGATTTCCGGTTGGTAACGCAGTCAGAACCGATTTCAGGCCGTCAATTTGTTGCTTAAGGGAGTCGAGATCAAATACTTGTTGACTTGTCTGAAACTGTCCAGCGGCCGTTTGAACTGTTCGCACAAAATCCAAGCTGGTTTTTCCTATAATTTTGATTCCTTCGATTCCACCCTCCAATTTCCATATTTTCTCTTCCAGGTCTCTGTCTACTCCACCCTGGGACTCGCATGAACGCCCTTGGGGTTTGGGTATGTTGTAGTAGTAACTGCATGAAGGGGACCCCCATGTAGCTCGGGTCACACCCAAAAATAGCCAAATGAATAAAACCCCTGACTGCATTTCGGTGGTAACTTCTTTAAGGATTAAATCACTTCTGTCTGCCACCTGAATAGGTTACTTATCTTATAGTCCAAAAACGTGATTTACATGATGAGGTTTGGGAGGCGTAAACCTTCGGCTTTACAGATTAAACCGCGTGCTGATCGCTTGCTATCGTGGACGGAAATTTAGTTGTTTTACCGCCACTAATAACGAGAAAACAAATGCGAAGAAAATCCCACAAAAATCGTTTATTGGTTGCATAATGATTGTGTTCCTAGCTGCCGATGGAATTTTGACAGAATACACTAATTGAAAGTTTGGCTGCAACCAACCACCTCCTCTCTAATCTTATCTCGAGACACAAACATAAAATATTTCAGATTATGTGAAACTCTAAAATTGGGATTTCACGGGACCCGTGATTCAAAATGACCAAATAAATTAGTGTTTTGGTAAAAGAATATTCCACGGCGCCGATTTAGTACCCGTATGTACCACATTATAGAAACTTTATCTTATTGTTTTTCCATGTTTAGCATTAAACAAAGTTCTGGAAAGCAAACTCCCTGAAAATTAAGTTTTGAAACAACTGCCTTTGTTTGGCCTTTGTTTCCATTTCCATTATTAATCGTAGTTCGACTCGGCATTATTTTACCCTTAGAGAACTGCATGTCGATGTCTAGATTTCTTGACACTAAGAACTTCTTGATGCATGCTCCATTTTCATTTTTTTTTTATCAACTATGAATAAATATCATGAATTTTCATTAACTTTAATTGTTTCATATAGCCAATAGGATAATTAAAGTAATTGATTGAATATTTATTGTTTTACGTTCCACTCGAGATTATTTTCACTCTTATGGAGCACTCGCCATTGCCGGTGAAGCGGCTCCAAAATTCAGGCCTAAGCTCGGCACTCGGGACCTTTGAGCAGCGGAGGATCCTTATCGTGCCACACCTGCTGTGACACAGGGCCTCGGTTTTTCACGGTTTCATCCGAAGGACCGTCCCATTTCAGTCCGCCTCTTACGACAGCAGGGATGATGGAGAGACCTATTTTAAACTTGGACCCCCACGGGTTAAAGTAATATATTTGAGGTGCATGTAGGATATTACTAGCATGGGCTAGAGCCGGGGGGGGGGCAGGCATGGGGGCACATGCCCCCCCCACTTTCATAAAGTGGGGGGGGGGAAACGTATGTTTTTGCCCCCCCCCCCCCACTTTTTCTCAAGTAACTTTTTTTTCTGCAAAATACACACAATTTAGAAGTGTGCCCCCCCCCACTTTCAGTAATAAATAGAGGTTGCCCCCCCCCCCCCCCACTTTTAGTGTGTTCAAAACGCCTTTTTTTTTTTTGGCTTGTCACATAATTTTGAAGTTTGCCCCCCCCCTCCACTTTCTTGTGTTTTTTAAAGTTTGCCCCCCCCCCCCACTTTCAAAATCAGTCCTACGCCTCTGACTAGTACCACATTATAATCAAACTTTTTGATGGAACTAATCAATTTTAACGATGAACATATCGTGATACATACATAAAGCAGAAAAAAAAATATGATCTATCTATATATATATATAGATTTCGCAGACTTGACTCCTGACGCGGACCATCTTTTAACAGGGATGGACATGGATTACGGAGGAATTCAAATGGATTGTTTGTTTATTTACTTGATTTTACGTCTCTTACAGAATTTTTCACTCATCATTGAGACGTCCTCAGCTGTAACTGAAAGACTACATTTAGACCTACATAATTATGTTTAATGTATGTACATGTATAGCACACTGGGGCCGTAGTGGGTTCTTTGATGTGCCAACGCCTGTTTCAACGTGGGACCGCCATGACCGAGAGACACGGTCGTTTTATTAAAGGTGTTTGCAGGTTTTGGGTTCAAGTCCCGCTAGCACACGTTTATATTGCACCTTCGCCAAAGCTATGCATAATTAGAAGTGAGAAATCAAATTACGACAGTTTTTGAATCATTTTAAATGCATCGAAAGCGACTATTTTAGCTGTAAATTTAAGAAAACATGGACGAAATTGCCCGGGGGGATACATAGAAATTTTGTGAACATGATAGTACTTCTTAGAAATAATTAAAGAAATTTTTCATCAGAATTATCTGTAGTCTTTGGAAAAAAAAAATGGGACAGACCAGAGAAACATCCAATTTAAGGCGAAGCGGTTGAGGTCTTTTACTCCTGTATCTGAATATATTAAAATGATATCGTTTGTTAATGTTGCCATGTTCAGCACCAGCTAGTCCATTCGAACCCTATTGATTTCCTTACTGATCACCTCCACCAGAGGTTATAAAATTTATTTGTTTATAATTTAGTTGATTTGTGGATTTGTTTGTTAGCAACTTCATGTAAAAACCAATGGTCAGATCGCTTTGACAATTGGTACATATAGATGTACATGTATCTACGTAAGTCCCCATTAAATTTTGGTGGCGATCCAGATCCAGAATGCTTTATTGTAACCATAGCAAGGGTCAGAAATTTTTTTAATGAAGAGAATGGCGATGCGGGAACCAAAATTGGGTTTCATAACGTACCAGGTCATGTCGTTTCTAAGGAATTCCAAAATTTCAAAAGTTTACGACGTTAGAGGCACGGACAGTTTGACGTATAAAGGCGAATTCTCCATTGTTCATAAAAGCCCGGTATCGCAAAAGTCATTCCACTAATTAAAATAAGATTATTTAATAATATTCACGACAAAAAGAATTCATCTTATGGCATGAAGCATTAAGAATAATACACGTGTGTCATCACACGATACACATTTGATATTTCATTTTACATACATGTAGGTTCATATTAGATAGGTTTACCCTTTAAAAGATGTATC
>CAJDSM010026211.1:18476-29621 GCA_903981925.1 Ostrea lurida | reverse complement strand
ATTCCACGCTTTGTAAAGCTCATGTTGCAAGATGCCCCATTGAAGCCTGTTGCTAGGGGATGCCCTGATTTTGTAAAACTCTTGTTGCTAGGGGATGCCCCCTTGGTTAATCTGTTCTCACTCAGGCATTCTGGATTTACACAGTAGGAGTTTAAATATCCATACTACTTATACATAATATGGCTTTGGTAAGCAGTATTGTCTATGACCAGATAAACATTTATTAAGGGTATTAGAGTTCCTGCATGATGGACATTAGATTTGTCTGAACGATGACATACACTGTAACTAAGTAGTGGTCTGCTCGAATTTTTGGAGGTGGAAACCTATGAACTCGTAGTTTATTGCCAGAGATCAGAAATGATGGCCAATTTATCACTTTCCTGTTAATTTAATCACATATAGCTAAGGCTATGAGATACTTGAGGCACAAATTAGTAATATGGGTGGTATGTGAATATAGCGTTAAATTGAGTGGCGATAATTTGAGATATTGCTGTAAATGAATCATGCCAGACAAAATCAGATAAAGTCCTTGTGAGGCCAGCAATATACAAGCAGAATTTCTAATTTATGTTTGTGATTGGAAAAAACAAAAATGCAGAAAACAATGTTTTACAGAGAATTTTGAATCAGTAAATATAAAGAAATGAATTGGGTCTGTATTTTTATCTAACATCAAGGGTCAAAAGTATTTCCGCACTGCTAATTTCGCTATATATCTATTACAATTTCATTTTTAAAAACTTCACAAAAATTTTATATTTAATGTTATCATTGTGAAATTTTGAGAATTATGCAGAATTCACTCAAGATCCATGGCAAATGTTACTCTAAATGGTATTTTTCATATTTTTATGTGGGTCAATCTTTGAATGATGGCGTAGATTTTTTTAATGCTAATTAATATGAAATGTGTAAGATTACGTTCAAATAAAATTCATAAAACATGATATCCCAGTGAGTGTTAAAAACTGTAACACAGAGAGAAATAATGATAGTAACAGATTTAAATCTAGGCAATTATGCATGATTTGTGAGATTTTTATAGTTATAACTGCAGTAGAAATATTGATATCAGTGCTCTAAAAAAATGTATTATTCAATGAATTACATAGTGAAAATTAAGCAGTGGCGGAAATACTTTTGACCCTTGAGTGTAGCTACAGTGCTGTATTGTAAAATTCTGTCTTATGACTGATGTTCTATGTTTTTTAGACTTATGCAAGCAGAAGAAAAACAGAAATCAGCATACCAAGAAAAGGAAACCCTGGAAATGAGATACCAGGATGAAATTGATCTGGCCAAGGTAGGGTTTCCTAGTCCATGTGTCACATTGCTTTACTTGACCTAGATAGTTTCTTAGTACATGTGAAACTATTCACTTGGATTCATAGTGTTATCGGGCTTTGTTTTAAGAATAAAGTCAGCCAATTGAAATTCATTTCCAGTAGGGATGGATTCTGTACATGATATTTGGAATGTTTGAAAATGTGATACTGAACACACATAAACTTGAAACATGGACATTTTCTTTAAAAAATTGGTGTTTCCTTATAATTTTTAAGTCCTCCATTTTAGAACTGAAATTTACTTCTGTAAAGAAAGAGTTATTTAGCTTACTGATCCACGAGTCTTGAAACTGAAGAAAATGCTTGTACATGCACAAATGGTGCTGCATAACTTTTTGATTAGTCTATACAGTCAAACCTCATTATCTCAGACTTGACAGTACAGAGAAATATCTCTGACAAAATGTAGTTGGGACATACAACTTACTTCAATATAACCGTGTAAATCCTCTTGATGCCAAAGTTCAACTGTGTGTGATATAAATATTTCCTAGAATATTGTACGAGAGATGAAACATGCAAAGATTGATTCATGTTTGCACATGTTACCATATCATACTGCCTATTGTGCTTTAATTTCTGCAATTTTGCTTTTAAGAGAGAAGCGGATAAACTTAGGAAAGAGAGAGAAGCAGGAAAGATGGAGGAAAATTCGGTGCTTACCCTGGCAGAGCAGGAGCTGGAACAGGTGAGAACAGAGAGCCTTATGTAAACTGACATGTGATAGAAATGTTAAGGAAATGTCATTTTCAGAAAAGTACTCATATTTACCTTCCATTTTCCCTAGTGATTTATGATGCTTTATGTCTGATACTTTTCCACATACATGTGTTAATATTTCATTTTCCCTAGTGATTTATGATGCTTTATGTCTAATACTTTTCCACATACATATGTTATTATATCCTATGTTGATAGATGTATCGTGGTCAGAGAAAGATGCATGTAAACTTTTCAGTCAAAGGTTAAGGTCATTAAATTATTGGTGTAACCCCAATAAAGGAGCCCTCATTGTCTAGTTCTATTTCAGTTTAGCTTGGTTTAGATCTTGCCTTTGGTATTGGCACAGTGCTTGAATTCACAGTATATATTTAATTTTTGTAAAGATGAGGGCAGCTCTTCGAAGGGCAGAGAGAGAATTGGATAAAGAAGTTCGATCCATTCCACCTGAACTTCAGGAATGGCTACAACTGACCTACGAAACAGAACAAATGTACTTCAATATCAAAAAGAGGGAGGCGGAAAAGCAACTGGAGCAGGCCAGGGAAGAGGTGAGTCAAAGTGGAAAAGCTACCGAAAGAGGAAAGTAAAGATGGAAAATCCACTGGAACAAGCCAGGGAGGAGGTGAGTCAAGGTAGAAAAGCTAATGAAACAGACTACGGAAGAGGTGAGGCAAGGCGGAAAAGTAACGGGAACAGGCCAAGGAAGAGGTGAGTGAAGGTGGAGAAGTAACTGGAACAGGCCAGGGAAGAGGTTAGTACAAGTGGAAAAGCTACCGAAAGAGGAAAGTAAAGATGGAAAATCCACTGGAACAAGCCATAGAGGAGGTGAGTTGAGGCAGAGAAACAACAGGCCAGGGAGGAGGTGAGTCAAGGTAGAAAAGCTAATGAAACAGACTACGGAAGAGGTGAGTCAAGGCGGAAAAGTAACTGGAACAGGCCAAGGAAGAGGTGAGTTAAGGTGGAGAAGTAACTAGAACAGGCTAAGGAAGAGGTGAGTCAAGGCAGAGAAGTAACGGGAACAGGCCAAGGAAGAGGTGAGTTAAGGCGGAGAAGTAACTAGAACAGGCTAAGGAAGAGGTGAGTCAAGGCAGAGAAGTAACGGGAACAGGCCAAGGAAGAGGTGAGTTAAGGCGGAGAAGTAACTAGAACAGGCTAAGGAAGAGGTGAGTCAAGGCAGAGGAGTAACTGGAACAGGCCAGGAAAGAGGTGAGTCAAGGCAGAGAAGCAGCAGGCCAGAGAGGATGCGAGTCAAGGTGGAGTGGCTAATGAAACAGACTAGGGAAGAGGTGAGTCAAGGTGGAAAAGCTGCTGAAAGAGGTGAGTCAAGGTGGAGAAGCAACAGGCCAGGGAGGAGGTGAGTCAAGGTGGAAGTAACTGAACAGGAAAGGGAAGAGGTGAGTGGCAACTGAAAGAGTGAAGGGAAGAGTTGGATAAACATCTACTGAAAGATTGGCAGAATGGATGAGAATACAGGACCTAAGGTACTCTGGAGTTTTTGAGAAAGAAACAGTTGTGACAGTAGGAACTTGGAATTACCAGTGTATACTGGAAATGTGTGTCTGCCAAATTTCTACAGAATCTTGACTGAGAACGATAAATGATATCTTATAAATAAGTGTATGTAAGTGGAGGAAACATACTAAAATTAAACAGTACCTTACTATCCAGTCGACAATTCCAGTGTTACATGGACTTTTCCGTGTTGTAAGCAAAGAAAAGAGACTGCATGCTATAGTTTGTGTTGCTTACCCATCTCATTTTACATTACAGTGCAAAAGAATTCAGAAGAAGAGGGGGGCATTGTTTGGACCTCTTAGGATGGCCCCCAGTAATTCTATCGACCAGTTTGATCACAAAATAGATATTGCCAGGTACTTATTTTACGAAAAGCAAAAACATCAAGCTATCTTTGAAGAAGGAAAAATATGTTACTAAGCAATTTCTGTGTACATCACTACTTATTTGTTGAGTTTTACCTCAATATCTTTAAGTTGATATTCAAGAAATGATGAACACCCAGATTAATCATGGAACTGCTAATTCTAATGCAACTGTGTTTGTAATTTGTATTTTGATTGGCTAATGCATTGAGATTTGAGACGGTTAAATGAGCTTTAATGAGATGGAAACCTTTCGATTGTCTCGTCATAATAATGTGACAAAAAAATATAACGTCAAGCATAAATATTTTGTAACATGCCTGTATTTCATAAATTTGGCGAAGTAAGATGTAGGCCTAAACATCAATCAAAATTGCCTTAGAATGGGAATAACTACCTTTTCATTTGTGATTTGTGACTGTTAATGCTGATTTAACAGTTGCAAACATCCGTTTTCACCGGCGACGCATAGGAGAGCCGGTAAAACTGTTTGCAACTGTTAAATCAGCATCAATGGTCACAAATCACAAATGAGGAGGTTGAAATTTCCTAAATGAAATACCTTAATAATATCTTGAGTTTTCTTTTGTTGCAGACAGGCCCTTGATGAAGTTAGGAAATGTTTAACAGAGAAATCCCATAGATGGCATAATATAGAAACGTTGTGTGGATTTCCCATCATCAACAACCCTGGGAAAGAACAACTGTTACAATCGCTCTTTCTAGAAACAGGTGAAAAAATAATGGCGTCTGTTATGTAAAAATATAGTCCAGTGAAGTACAGATTAGAATATATTTCAGAAATCTTGTAAAACATGGCACTTAAAGGTTAACAGTAATAAGTCCGAAATTGTTATTTTTGGTAAACATACTTCCACTACCAACACTGTTTTCAAGTTCTTGAAATAGTTACATTTTCAAATACTTGGGTGTTACTTTTAGTAAAAGTGGTTCATTTGACAAAGCCAATAGAACTACTGNTACTTGGGTGTTACTTTTAGTAAAAGTGGTTTATTTGACAAAGCCAATAGAGCTACTGTATATATATATTGTGTCTTTGGAAAATGCAGAAAACATTATCCATTGATTGTAAACTCAGTATGTTTGATGAAGTTGTAAAACCTATTATTATATGTGGATGTGAAGTAGGGGTTTTAATCAATCACATTCGTTAGAGTTCTAGACTACATTTCTTTTACCTTTTACACCTAGCTACATGGTATATGGCAAACTAGGAAGATATCCTATTGCATTAAATGTAAAAATATGCATTTCCTTTTGGGTCAAAGTACAAAATTCACAAGGGAAAAAGACTTCTTCAAAGCTTTATTATGTAATATTAGAACAGTCTCTTGGTTTATAATTATATAAAAAAAATTTGGAATGATTGTGGATTATCTTACATGTGGCAGAATAAACAGCCACTTAATGTGACTTGGCTTAAGATAAGATTTTTCACATTTTGTATGATCAATTCAAACAAAGCTGGATTAGTGATATGTAATAATTCCTCAAAAGCAAGTAATTACAGGATTTTTTTAAACAAACTAACAATCAATGTGTCAAAATATTATTACACAAATCCTAATATTCATAAATTTAATCAACCATTTCATATAACTACCAAAATGGCATTAATTAATCAGTTTATGTAATTTGTAAGAATTATCATGGAGAGAGTTAGTTCTCCAGGTTAGACATACTGTTTTGTTTTTTGTTTTTGTTTTGGTAACTTTTTCACGCATGTTTGCTTTTGTTTTGTAATATCTATATTAATATCCTTTTCAATGCTTTACTTTGTATAGCAAAAAAATAAAACATTGATTGATTGATTGGCTATTTCACTCATCTTTATGCATGTTATCCTTGTCTCAACCTCTAGTAGGAAATCTAATCCAAATGTTTTGATTGATACAGAAAATAGTCTGTTTGAAATCTGAAATGAAACTCTGTAAATAGTAGTAGAAAAAGCTAATCTTGGTGAAGCCCTTAATATAAATAAAAATTTTACCTTTCTCCCACCCCCAACCCCACCCCACAAATTTCAACTTTATAGAGTGTAAGAATAATTATACATGGCAAAATACATATTTTAATCGTAGACATAAAGCTAGTCTCCAGCTGATCAGACACAGCTATATAAATCTACAAGTTTTAGATAATCTAGTAGGCTATCCAACAAATGACTTGCATGTTGATTATAGGTCTCCTTTGTTAAGGTTTAATATTTTGAAAACATATTATTTTGTGCATATTTTTCATGTTTAATGACTGTATGCTTTGATGAATGAAATCCATAATACATGTATAGGGCTTTTTTTTTTATTCTGCAAAATATTGTCAACTCTCAGTATGCGAATGTTCATGGCTGTGTACAGGAGGGCGATTCTGCTGACGACCATTAGGTACAGTGACTATAGTATTTCCTGGTGTTGTAGGTGGGAATAATGTAAGTTACAATGTCCAACAGCTGGGCAGCTTAAATGTCGATGAAGCGGAACTGGATGAAGATCCACACTTCGGTAAGCGCCCTCTAGTTGCAGCTTGTAAGGTAGATAACTCTGTAGGGCAAATTTGTGCTGATAATAAAACTGCATGGTACTGAGCCAATGTTGTAGAGAGGTGACTTTGCAGTTTAGACAGACACAGTGTAAGCTATATCTTATACTCATGCAGCCTGCCATTTATGTACGTGTCGTGTCCTGTGGTATCGCACCAGCAATATACAGATTTAACATTAGAACTGAATCAATAACCCCACCACTCCCTCCATTCAGCATAATTTCCTCACCACGACTTGTTCATTTCCCATGTAATACTAACTAGTAACAGTATATCCTATAAATTAAATCTTTCCTTATGATAACAGTATCAATTGCACAATTTCTAAACCCATGTGGCTGATTGCAACACTTATTATGTTTATCAGCACTGGTAGACAACGTGTATGTGGTGTTTCTATGAAATGAAAGAAGTCACCCTTTATATTTTAGGCTTGCCTCGGCCCAAGTCAACAGGTGAATTTTAATTTGTTTTTTGGAATTTTTTTTTTGGTCCGGGTGCTGTGTTAATCCCTAAAAAGACTGCATTTTCCCCTTGGTCACCCCTCACCACTGTCGTGCTAAATCATCAGGTTGTGGCTCTCTCGGGAAGGTCATCATGCGCATCAATGTTCTTATAAAAATCAAAATTTAGAGAAATTATAGAATATATGTGAATTCAGAGGAGTTTCTGAAGTACATATATATATTACATAATGCATTTGTCGAATTTATGCATTTATTACATGATAATTACTTTATATATGTGTTGAATTACATTTATTAAATTTCTTCCTTAATTGTTTTTGTTACCATGCCTAAAACATATAACATTCTACTTGCAAAATTGTTTTAAAAAAGAGAGAGAAATTTAAAAAAAAAAACCCACATGATTTTTGGGCTCCTATGCACATTGACCTGTAAGAATTTCATAACCTTTCATGACCACACCACGGTTTGGAACTTCATAATTCACTGGCATCAGTTTCCCCTTTGTCCACAAACCTTTTTTGATAAAAATAAGAAAGTGCTCATTTTCTCAATTCCTTGTTATTGCCACATTGACACTAATACTTGTACATGTATATCCAAGTGATTGAAAAAAATAACCTCCCCTTTTTAGTGCTTTTAATTATATAACAGTGTGTGTAATCTGCACTTCTAATTGGCTAATTAAATAAAGATTATTCCACAGAAAAAGTTTTACATTGGATATCAATTTTGAATATGAAATTCAGGAATGAAAACTGTACAGGTAATGGGAATTTTATTTTATCAAGAAAACTGATACTGACACCGTTTGGGTCTGTTTTTCTTCCCTGGCAGCCATGTTTTATACGTCTTCGATGACAAATGGTTATTCACGACCATCCTTGTACACAGGTAGGCATTTCTCACCATCACCACATGTCGCTGTAGAAGCATGTCCGCCTATGTTTGCATTGTTTTCCCCATTTTGCCTGCTTCTTGCACTATTACAATTTGTTAACATATATACATACATGTATTTCAGATGGCCTTATTTGCAGCAATGCAAACACTTCACATAAAACATGGAAAGCAAAAATTTCATTTACTGATTTGTGTTCACAATTTGTTGCCACTTTATGTTTTTGAAATTGTGCTACTGCCTGTATGCACAAAGCTATATTGTGAGAGGGATATTGAAGTTAAACATGGTTAACAGTGAAATGCACTTGGTTAACAGTGAAATGCTTTGTAAAGTTTTGGAAACAGTTTGGTTTTATCCCTTTATCATTTGGTGTATTACTCAGGAGATGTGGGATGACTTCTATATCAAACTATTTGCTCACAATTATTGTGTTTTCTAGGAAACATATATTTTTGTCACACCTTTAAAAAATTTGTTGAAGTTAATTGGTAAAAACGTAGATGTGATGACCCACTCTGAGATTATGGGGGTCTCTAGAAAAATTTCCAGGGCAATATGGTGGCTACCAGTCCATTACACCATCACTTTGTATGTTTGGTGATGCTGTAGTATCATTTAGCTGTTCAATCCGGATTTTAGAGTTACCTCCCCCTTACAGTGACACCTGTTGAAAGCATCTTGAGGATTATGTTTGTTGAGATGATATGGAAATAGCTGTTCTGGGCTGACAATACAGTGCAAAGGGTAACTATGAAGGAAAATGGCACAAAAAATAGAGGTCATTATTGTGATAAGTTTTCTTTTATGGTTTGTTATTGGCCTACTGCAAAATCATAAAGTGACAGTGAAGTCAACTTCAGTCTCACCCCCCCCCCCTTTTTTTTTTCACCCCAAAAAATTCCCAAAATTTTTGGATTCCCTACAGTAGGTCAGAAATAGTAATGGATTATTTTGGTAGGTACTAACATTTTATTGTTTGGCACATACATGAATATTCCAAGTTTCTTACTGATTGAGATTGAGGTTTCATTGAAATGCAAAAGCACACTTACACCCACCTGTATTGCCTACTGAATCTTTTATTGTAGCAATGCAAGATAAGTTAACTTCTGCCTGAACCACCTTTTATTAAGTATGTTAGAATTTCTTAATTTCTTATCATAAGCAGCTTACTTCCACAAAGTTAACTAAAAGTCAGAATGTCTGCATGTTTCTAACAATTAATTTTATAATAAACATCAAAACAAAAAAAAAAACAAAAAAATTAAAGTTGTTGCTTCTTATACTAACCATGAAATTTTCCAACATTATCACACCTAAGCCAAATTTCTAACTAGAATTGAATATTGTCTTCCATCCAGTATTGTCACATAGCATTCTAGGGATCCATATTTTTTTTTTAAATTAAGGGCCACATGTTTTTTCAAAAGAGGAAATCTTCATTAAAGATCTTTCACAAACAACAAAGCCATAATTATGCTCAGTCGATAAGGGTGTGCCCTTGTGTATAGCAGATTGATTAACAGATTTTTTTTCATGACCCCAGGTGCTGGAGTTGGATCACATTTAACATCTAAGTTTTGCATGAAAATATGGAGGAATTTTATTGAAAAATCTGTGGGAATATCGTGTGCACATGTCACCTTTCAACATAGATTTCTATTGGTGCAGTTTTTGACTGTGGCTTAGCTTGGTGTGACTGTACAGAGTCCTAAGTTTTGTAGTAGGAGTATAAAGGTACTCGGGTTAGCATTGTTGGCCATTGGTCTATATAGAATTTTGTTTCAAGCTATGGGTGTTATTTTCTAGGAAATCAGTGACTAGTTTGCCATTTCCCTCCACTTTTAAAAATGCTAAACCATTCTATTTTATTTGATGTATTTAATCAACAAGTCTTTTATAGAACAGCATAACATACTTGGTCCCCAAAAATTTTTGCCTTTGTCTTTTTGTGACTTGAGTTTTGGGTGATGGGTTGTTACATGTTCGTAAAAAGTTGTACTTAGCTAAGCTAGAACATTATGTGAGCATTGCAGGTGAGCATTAGTCCAATGACTTTTTATTTTATTCTACCTGGTTCATTCATTACCTTAGTGAAAATCAGACAAGCATGATTAATCATGGTTTTGATTAATGATTAATCCACTTCAAAATTGACTGAGGATGAATTGAGATTTGAGCATTAAAATTTCCCAGCATGCCGTAGAAGTTTCAATTTTTAGTTGTGCTTTTGTGAGGTGGAGCAAAACTGCTATTGCCATGGAAACAGCCAAGATCAGAACACTTGCGTCTGTGAAATTTATAAACAGTATAAGATTATAAGATCAGAATTTAGTGGTGGAATTCAGACAGACATTTTGTGAAAAATAAACTTTTTGTATTCATTTATCATCTAGATTGCTGCATTGATTTTACTCTTTAGGTAGTCTTGATCCATGTTGTATGTTTGGCAATCTAAATTTCAAATAGATTTTGGTTATTTTCTTCAACATTTATTAAAAATAAACAATGCACAAGCCCATATGCTAAATAAACATGGCGCAAGATCCCAAATTCGTCATTGAATATTGAATGATGTTTTTCTAAATATAAAGATCCAATTTGACAGAGACCAGATGAAGCATCAGTAAAATAACTTGTTCCTAGAATTTCCAAAAGTCTGTTGTCACCTACTAGATCCTGTTCTTAATGATGTTTTGAATTACCTGAATTTTATTATCAGCTTCAGTTCCAGTATGATAACATTTGATCTTGAGCGTGTACTAACGAGACTGTAAGTCTTCTGATCCAGGCCCTCCATAACGGTGTATACAAGAAATAGAGAACTTTCCCACTCTTTTTCTTATGTATATTTTATATTTTGATAATTTTATGTGTACTTGTTTATGTAATGAATGTAAGTGAACTCTGTGTAACTTGTATTCTTTCAGTCATTGTAATGTTAACGAATACTTATTCTGCAAAACCATAATTCTATAATGAGTTTTCTTATCTTAAAATTCACAAAGTAGAATAATTTTGAGTGAATTTGGATTTTCATTCTTTGAAAAATGTGAATTATTGATCTTTGGAATTTATAATGTACTGAACTATTGCTTAGGTATAATGTACTGTGCCATTGTATACATGTAATGTACGGTAGTTCCGTATTTGTTTCAAGTACAAACAGTAGTATCGTATTTGTTTTACTGTACTATTAATTGTGTATTTATAAGGTACTGTACTACTATGTATATGTATAATATTATAATGTACTA
>CAJDSM010026211.1:5574-18189 GCA_903981925.1 Ostrea lurida | reverse complement strand
CACTTTTATAATGTACTATTGTTATTTGTATAATGTATTGTACAATGAAGAGAGATGAATTCTTGTTGAATGTTTTTGTCAAAATAAAGCTAGCAGGTATACAGAACGGGAACAAATTACACCTTCCTATTAAATCTATCTCACTTGTAATTCTCACTAGGGAGGCTTGCAGACATTTCATTGTCCTGCAATATATAAGTGATTTACACAGTGCTCAGTCTGGTCAATATTTAAGCCACATTTTACGCAAGATTCTTTAATCTCATCTTTTGAAATGTTCTTGACTAAGAAGGGAAATATTTCTGTGGTGGCCCTTCCTTGTGTGTCCAAAAAACTGGGAATGTCTTGCTTAGTTCCCAGAGTCATGCTAGAGTGAGCCATCTAGTCGTTCCTGTCACTGTGAACTTTTCAACTCTTTGACTTTTTAGAAGCTGCTGGGCCATCTTGGCTAAATGTGTTTCTGATACCAAATTCGTTCCATTGAAAGGTTGTCTTTTCACAGGGGAAATCATTGAAAATGTGGGTGAAAATGGTGATCAAGAAACAGAAAACCTAATGCACATGTTTTGTGCCCCCCCCCCCCATCCCTACCACACATCCTGTGGCATTTTTGTTTTGATTGATTTGATACTTCACATGTAGCAGTTAATGTTACCAAGAAGAGAAACACTTTTTGGTTTTGGTCCAAGGGTCCTTCATAGAAAAAAAATTTGTATTTACTGATTGCCTATATTGGCTAAGGGAATGCCCTACTTTGTAAATCTCTTGTTGCTAAGGATACCCCACTTTGTAAAGCTCATGTTGCTCACGGGATGCCCCGCTTTGCAAGGGGATTCCACCGCTTTTGTAAAGCTCATGTTGCAAGGGATTCCGTGCTTTGTAAAGCTCTTGTTGCTAGGGTTCCAAAACGCTTTGTAAAGGCTCATGTTGCTTAGGGGATTCCACGCTTTGTAAAGCTCAATGTTGCCAGGGGATGCCCCACTTTGGTAAAGCGTCTTGTTGCTAGGGGATTCCCCACTTTGTAGACAGCTCTTGTTGGCTAGGGGATTCCACGCTTTGTAAAGGCTCATGTTGCTAGAGGATGCCCCAGCTTTGTAAAGCTCCTTGTTGCTTAGGGGATGCCCTGATTTTGTAAAACTCTTGTTGGGCTAGGGGATGCCCCCTTGGTTAATCCTGTTCTGCACTCAGGCATTCTGGATTTACACAGTAGGAGTTTAAATACCATACTACTTATACATAATATGGCTTTGGTAAGCAGTTATTGTCTATGACCAGATAAACATTTATTAAGGGTATTAGAGTTCCATGCATGAGGACATTAAAGATTTGTCTGAACGAATGACATACACTGTAACTAAGTTAGTGGTCTGCTCGATTTTTGGAGGTTGAAAACCTTGAACTCGTAGTTTTTGCCAAGAGATCAAGAAATGATGGCCCCAATTTACACTTTCCTGTTAATTTAATCAATAAGCTAAGGCTAATGAGATAACTTGCGGCACTCAATTAGTAATATGGGTGGTAATGTGAATAATAGCGTTAAATTGAGTGGCGATAATTTGAGAATATGCTGTAAATGAATCATGCCAGACAAAATCAGCATATAAGTCCTTGTGAGGCCAGCATATACAAGCAGAAATTCTATTATGTTTGTGATTGAAAAAACAAAAAATGCAAGAAAACAATGTTTTAAGAGAATTTTGAATCAGTAAATATAAAGAAATGAATTGGGTCTGTATTTTTATCTAACATCAAGGGTCAAAAGTAATTTCCGCACTGCTAATTTCGCTATATATCTATTACATACTTTCAATTATTTAAAAACACTTCAGCAAAAATTTTATATTTAATGTTATCATTGTGAAATTTTGGAATTATGCAGAATTCACTCAAGAATCCATGGCAAATGTTACTCAGAATGGTATTTTCATATTTTTCATGTGGGGTCAATCTTTGAATGATTGCGTAGAATTTTTTTAATGCTAATTCACAATATGAAAATGTTAAGATTACGTTCAATAAAATTCATAAAACCAGATCATCCCAGTGAGTGTAACTGTAAACACAGAGAGAAAATAATGATAGTAACAGATTTAAATCTAGGCAAATTTTTTTTCTTTTTTTATGCATGATTTGTGAGATTTTTAAATAGTTATAAACTGCAGTAGAAAATATTGATATCAGTGCTCTAAAAATGTATTAATTTCAATGAATTACATAGTATAATTAAGCAGTGGCGGAAATACTTTTGACCATTGAGTGTAAGCTACATGCTGTTGTAAAAATTCTGTCTTATGACTGATGTTCTATTTTTTTTAGACTATGCAAGCAGAAGAAAACAGAGAATCAGCTACCACAGAAAAGGAAACCCTGGAAATGAGATAACCAAGTGAAAATTGATTCTGGCCAAGGTAGGGTTTCCTAGTCCAATGTGTCACATTGCTTTAGCTTGACCTAGAATAGTTTCTTAAGTAACATGTGAACTATTCAACTTGGATTCATAGTGTAATCCGGGCTTTGTTTTAAGAATAAAGTCAGCCAATTGAAATTCAATTTCCCAGTAGGATGGATTCTGTACATGATATTTGGAATGTTTGAAAATGTGATACTGAACAACACATAAACTTGAAACATGGACATTTTCTTTAAAAAAATTGGTGTTTTCCTTATAAATTTTTAAGTCCTCCCATTTAGAAGCTGAAATTTAACTTCTGTAAAGAAAGAGTTATTTAGCTTACTGATCCACGAGTCTTGAAACTGAAGAAAATGCTTGTAAATGCACAAATGGTGCTGCAATAACTTTTTGATGTCCTATAACAGTCAAACCTCCATTATCTCAGACTTGAACAGTACAGAGAAATATCTCTGACAAAATGTAGTTGGGACATACAACCTTACTTCAATATAACCGGTAAATCCTCTTGATGCCAAAGTTCAACTGTGTGTGATAATAAAATATTTCCTAGAATATTGTACGAGAGATGAAACATGCAAAGATTATTCATGTTTGCACATGTTACCAATCATACTGGCTATTGTGCTTTAATTTCTGCAATTTTGCTTTTAAGAGAGCAGCGATAACTTTAGGAAAGAGAGAGAAGCAGGAAAGATGGAGGAAAATTCGGTGCTTACCCTGGCAGAGGCAGAGCTGGAACAGGTGAGAACAGAGAGCCTTATGTAAACTGAACATGTGATAGAAAATGTTAAGGGAAATGTCATTTTCAGAAAAGCGTACTCATATTTATACCTCCATTTTCCCTAGTGTTATGTGCTTCATGTCTGATACTTTTTCCACATACATGTGTAATATTCATTTTCCCTAGTGATTTATGATGCTTTAAATGTCTAATACTTTTCCACATACATAGTTATTATATCCTATGTTGATCATGTATCGGGTAGAGAAAGATGCATGTAAACTTTTCAGTCAAAGGTTAAGGTCATTAAATTATTGTGTAACCCCAATAAAGGGCTCATGTCTAGTTCGTATTTCAGTTTAGCTTGGTTTAGATCTTGGCCTTTTGTATGGCACAGTGCTTGAATTCACGAGTTATATATTTAATTTTGTAAAGATGAGGGCAGCTCTCGAAGGGCAGAGAGAGAATTGGAAAAGAAGTTCGATCATTCCACCTGAACTTCAGAATGGCTAACAACTGACCTAACGAAACAGAACAAATGTACTTCAAATATCAAAGAGTGAGGCGGAAAGCATGGAGCAGGCCAAGGGAAAGGTGACAGTTCAACGTGGAAAAGCTAACCGAACAGAGGAAAGTAAAGATGAAAATCCACTAGAACAAGCCAGGGAGGAGGTGAGTCAAAGCGGAAAAGCTACCAAAGAGGAAAGTAAAGATGAAAATCCACTGGAACAAGCCAGGGGAGGAGGTGAGTCACAGCGAAAAGCTAACCAAAGAGGAACAGTAAAGATGGAAAATCCCTGGAACAAGCCATAGAGAGTGAGTTGAGGCAGAGAAACAACAGGGCCAGGGAGGAGGTGAGTCCAAGGTAAAAAGCTAATGAAACAGACGACGGAAAGAGGCATGAGTCAAGGCGGAAAGTAACTGGAACAGGCCAAGGAAGAGGTGAGTTAAGGTGGAGAGTAACTAGAAAGAGGCTAAGGAAGAGTGAGTCAAGCGCAGAGAAGTAACTGAACGACAAGGAAAAGGTGAGTCAAGGCAAGAGAAGTAACTGAACAGGCCAGCGAAAGAGGTGAAGTCAAGGCAGAGAAGTAACGGAACAGGCCAAGGAAGAGGTGAGTCAAGCAGAGAAAGTAACTGACAGGCCAGGAAGAGGTGATCAAGGCAGAGAAGCAGCAGGCCAGAGAGGATGCGAGTCAAAGGTGGAGTGGCTAAATGAAAAGACCTAGGGAAGAGTGAGTCAAGGTGGAAAAGCTGCTGAAAGAAGGTGATCAAGGTGGAAGAAAACAGGCCAGGGAGGAGGTGAGTCAAGTGGCAAAGTAACTGAACCAGGAAAGGGAAGAGTGAGTGGTCACTGAAAGAGTGAAGGAAGAGTTGGATAAACATCTACTGAAAGATTGGCAGAAATGATGAGAATAAGGACCTAAGTACTCTGGAGTTTTTGAGAAAGAAACAGTTGTGACAGTAGAACTGGAATTACCAGTGTATACTGGAAATGTGTGTCTGCCAAATTTCTACAGAATCTTGACTGAGACGATAAATGATATCTTATAAATAAGTGTATGTAAAGTGGAAGGAAACATACATGTACTAAAAATTAAACAGTACCTTACTATCCAGTCGACAATTCCAGTGTTACATGGACTTTTCGGTGTTGTAAGCAAGAAAAGAGACGCATGCTATATCGTTTGTGTTGCTTCACCCATCTCATTTTACATTAACAGTGCAAAAGAATCAGAGAAGAGGGGGGCATTGTTGGCCTCTTAGGATGGCCCCCAGTAATTCTATCGACCAAGTTGATCACAAAATAGATAATTGCCAGGTACTACTTATTTTAACGAAAAGCAAAACATCAAGCCTATCTTTGAAGAAGAAAAATATGTTAACTAAGCAATTTCTGTGTACATCACTACTTATTTGTTGAGTTTTACCTCAATATCTTTAAGGTGATATTCAAGAATGATGAACACTCAGATTAATCATGGAACTGCTAATTCTAATGCAACTGGTGTTTGTACATTTGTATTTTTGATTGGCTAATGCATTGAGATTTGTTATGACGTTAATGAGCTTTACATTGAGATGGAACCTTTCGATTGTCTCGTCAAAAGAAAAAAGAAAAAAAAAAAAAAAAAAAAAAAAAAAAAAAAAAAAAAATAATAATGTGACAAAAAATATAACGTCAAGCATAAATATTTTGTAACATGCTGTATTTCATAAATTTGGCAGAGTAAGATGTAGGCCTAAACATCAATCACAAAATTGCCTTAGAATGGAAATAACTACCGTTTTTCATTTGTGACTTTGTGACTGTTAATGCTGATTTAACAGTTGCAAACATCCGTTTTCACCGGGACGCATAAGGAGAGCCGGTAAAACTGTTTGCAACTGTTAAATCAGCATCAATGGTCACAAATCACAAATGAGGAGGTTGAACTTTCCTAAATGAAATACCTTAATAATATCTTGAGTTTTCTTTGTTGCAGACAGGCCCTCTGAGAAGTTTTAGGAAATGTTAAACAGAGAAATCCCATAGATGCGCATACATATAGAAACGTTGTGTTGGATTTCCCATATCAACAACCCTGGTAAGAAGACACTGTACAACGCTCTTTCTAGAAACAGTGAAAAAAATAATGGCGTCTGTTATGTAAAAATATAGTCCAGTGAAGTACAATTAGAATATATTTCAGAAATCTTGTAAAACAATGGCACTTAAAGGTATAACAGTTAATAAGTCCGAAATTGTTATTTTTGGTAAACAATACTTCCAAGCTACCAAACACTGTTTCAAGTTCTTGAAATAGTTACATTTTCAAATACTTGGTGTTACTTTTAGTACAAAGTGTTTCATTTGACAAAAGCCAATAGAACTACTGTATATATATTGTGTCTTTGGAAAATGCCAGAAAACATTATCTCATTGATTGAAACTCAGTAGTTTGATGAATTGTAAAAACCTATTATTATATGTGGATGTGAGTAGGGGTTTTAATCAATCACATTCGTTTAAGAATTCTAACGACTAAATTTCTTTTACCTTTTCACCTAGCTACATGGTATAATGGCAAACAGAAAGTACTAATTGCATAAATGTAAAAATATGCATTTCCTTTTTGGTCAAAGTACAAAATTCACAAGGGAAAAGACTTCTTCAAAGCCTTTATATGTAATATAGTAACGTCTCTTGTTTATAATTATAATAAAAAAATTGGAATGATTGTGGATTAATCTTAACATGTGGCAGAATAAACCAGCCAGCTTAATGTACAGTGGCTAAGATAAGATTTTTCACATTTTGTATGATCCAATTCAAACAAGCTGGATTAGTGATATGTCATAATTCCTCAAAAGATATGTATAATTCCTCACAAGCAAGTAATTACAGGGATTTTTTTAAAACAAACTAACAATCAATGTGTCAAAATATTATTACACAAATCTAATATTCATACAATTTAAATCAATCCATTTCATATAACTACAAAAGGCATTGAATTAAATCAGTTTATGTAATTTGTAAGAATTAATCATGGAGAGAGTTAAGTTCTCCAGGTTAGACATACTGTTTTGTTTTTTGTTTTTGTTTATGTAACTTTTTCACGCATGTTTGCTTTTTGTTTTTGTAATATCTATATTACATATCCTTTTCAATGCTTTAACTTTGTATGCAAAAAATAAAACCATTGATTGATTGATTGGCTAATTTCACTCCATCTTATGCATGTTATCCTTGTCTCAACCTCTAGTAGGAAATCTATCCCAAATGTTTTGATTGATATCAGAAATAGTCTGTTTTGAAATCTGAAATGAAACTCTGTAAATAGTAGTAGAAAAAGCTAATCTTGGTGATAGCCCTTAATATAAAATAAAAATTTTACCTTTCTCCCACCCCAACCCCACAAATTTCCAACTTTATAGATGTAAAGAATAATTATACATGGCAAATACATATTTTAATCGTCAGACATAAAGCTAGTTCTCCAGCTGATCAGACACAGCTATATAAATCTAGCAAGTTTTAGATAATCTAAGTAGGCTATCCAACAAATGACTTCATGTTGATTTAATATGTCTCCTTTGTTAAGGTTAATATTTTGAAAACATATTATTTTTGTGCATATTTTTAAATGTTTATGACTGTATGCTTTGGATGAATGAAATCCATAAGTACATGTATGGGCTCTTTTTTTTATTCTACAAAAATCTTGTCAACTCTCAGTAGCGAATGTTCATGGCTGTGTAACAGGAGGGCGATTCTGCTGACGACCATTAGGTACAGTGACTATAGATTTCCCGGTGTGTAGTGGGAATAATGTAAGTTAGCAATTGTCGCAACAGCTGGGCAGCTTAAATGTCGTGAAGCGGAACTGGATGAAGATCCACACTTCGGTAAGCGCCCTCTAGTTGCAGCTTGTAAGGTCAGATAACTCTGTAGGGCAAATTTGTGCTGATAATAAAACTGCATGTACTGAGCCAATGTTGTAGAGAGGTGACTTTGCCAGTTTAGAAGACAACAGTGTAAGCTATATCTTATACTCATGCAGCCTGCCATATATGTAAGCGTGTCGTGTCCTGTGGTATCGCACCAGCAATATAACAGATTTAGACATTAAGAACTTGAATCAATAACCACCACTTCCCTCCATTCAGCATAAATTTCCTCACGCACGATTGTTCATTTCCCATGTAATCTAACTAGTAAACAGTATATCCTATACAATTAAATCTTTCCTTATGATAACAGTATCAATTGCAACAATTTCTAACCCATGGGGCTGATTGCACACTTATTATGTTTATCAGCACTGGTAAGCACACGTGTATGTGGTGTTTCTATGGAAATGAAAGAAGTCACCCTTTATATTTTAGCTTGCCTCGGCCCAAGTCAACAGGTGAATTTTAATTTGTTTTTTTTTGGCAATTATTTTTTTGGTCGGTGCTGGTTAATCCCTAAAAAGACTGCATTTTCCCCTTGGGTTCACCCTCACCACTGTCGTGCTAAATCATCAGGTGTGGCTCTCTCGGGAGGTCATCATCGCATCATTGTTCTTATAAAAATAAAATTTAGAGAAATTATGAATATATGTGAATTCAGAGGAGTTTCTGAAGTACATATATATCTTACATAATTCATTGTCGAATTATGGCATTTATTACATGATAATTACTTTATATATGTTTAACTTACATTTATTAAATTTCTCCATTAATTGTTTTGTTACCATGCCTAAACATATAAACAATTCTACTTGCAAAATTGTTTTAAAAAAGAAAGAGAGACATTAAAAAAAAAAAACCCACATGTTTTGGGCTCCTATGCACATTGACCTGTAGAATTTCATAACCTTTCATGACCACACCACGGTTTGGAACTTCAATAATTCACTGGCATCAGTTTCCCCTTTGTCCACAAACCTTTTTTGATAAAAATAAGAAAGTGCTCATTTTCTCAATTCCTTGTTATTGCCACATTGACACTAATGACTTGTACATGTATATCCAAGTGATTAAAAAAATAACCTCCCCTTTTTAGTGCTTTATTTATATACAGTGTGTGTAATCTGCACTTCTAATTGGCTAATTAAACATAAAGATTATTCCACAGAAGGAATCATTTTGAAATATGAAATTCAGGAATGAAAACTGTACAGGTAATGGGAATTTTATTTTATCAAGAAAACTGATACTGAACCGTTTGGGTCTGTTTTTCTTCCCTGGCAGCCATGTTTTTATACGTCTTCGATGACAAATGGTTATTCACGACATCCCTTGTACACAGGGTAGGCATTTCTCACCATCACCAACATGTCGCTGTAGAAGCATGTCCGCCTATGTTGCATTGTTTCCCCATTTTGCCTGCTTCTTGCACTATTACAATTTGTTAAATATATTACATATACATGTATTTCAGAATGGCCTTATTTGCAGCAATGCAAACACTCACATAAAACATGGAAAGCAAAAATTTCATTTACTGATTTGTGTTCACAATTTGTTGCCACTTTATGTTTTTGAAATGTGCTACTGCCTGTATGCACAAAGCTATATTGTGAGAGGGATATTGAAGTTAAACATGGTTAACAGTGAAATGCACTTGGTTAACAGTGAAATGCTTTGTAAAGTTTTGAAAACATTTTGGTTTTATTCCTTATCATTTTGTGTATTACTCAGGAGATGTGGGATGACTTCTATATCAAAACTATTTGCTCACAATTATTGTGTTTTCTAGGAAACATATATTTTTGTCACACCTTTAAAAAATTGTTGAAGTTAATTGGTAAAACGTAGATGTGATGACCCACTCTGAGATTATGGGGGTCTTAGAAAAATTTCCAAGGGCAATATGGTGGCTACCAGTCCATTACACCATCACTTTGTATGTTTGTTGATGCTGTAGTAATCATTTAGCTGTTCAATCCGGATTTTAGAGTTACTTCCCCTTACAGTGACACCTGTTGAAAGCATCTTGAGGATTATGTTTGTTGAGATGATATGGAAATAGCTGTTCTGGGCTGACAATACATGGCAAAGGGTAACTATGAAGGAAAATGGCACAAAAATAGAGGTCATTATTGTGATAAGTTTTCTTTTATGGTTTGTTATTGCGCCTACTGCAAAATATAAAGTGAAAGTGAAGTCAACTTCAGTCTCACCCCCCCCCCCCCTTTTTTTTTTCACCCCAAAAAATTCCCAAATTTTGGATTCCCTACAGTAGGTCAGAAATAGTATGGATTTTTTGGTAGGTACTAACATTTATTGTTGGCACATACATGAATATTCCAAGTTTTCTTACGATTGAGATTGAGGTTTCATTGAAATCAAAAGCCACACTTACACCCACCTGTATTGCCTACTGAAATCTTTTATTGTAGCAATGCAAGATAAGTTAACTTCTGCCTGAACCACTTTTATTAAGTATGTTAAAGAATTTCTTTTAATTTCTTATCATAAGCAGCTTACTTCCACAAAGTTAAACTAAAAGTCAGAATGTCTGCATGTTTCTAACAATTAATTTTATAATAAACATCAAAACAAAAAAAAAAACAAAAAAATTAAAGTTGTTGCTTCTTATACTAACCATGAAATTTTCCAACATTATCACACCTAAGCCAAATTTCTAACTAGAATTGAATATTGTCTTCCATCCAGTATTGTCACATAGCATTCTAGGGATCCATATTTTTTTTTTTAAATTAAGGGCCACATGTTTTTTCAAAAGAGGAAATCTTCATAAAGATCTTCACAAACAACAAAGCATAATTATGCTCAGTCGGATAAGGGTGTGCCCTTGTGTATAGCAGATTGCATTAACAGATTTTTTTCATGACCCCAGGTTGCTGGAGTTGGATCACATTAACATCTAAGTTTTGCATGAAAATATGGAGGAATTTATTTGAAAAATCTGTGGGAATATCGTGTGCACATGTCACCTTTCAACATAGATTTCTATTGGTGCAGTTTTTGACTGTGGCTTAGCTTGGTGTGACTGTACAGAGTCCTAACGTTTTGTAGTAGGAGTATAAAGGTACTCGGGTTAGCATTGTTGGCCTTGGGTCATATAGATTTTGTTTCAAGCTTGGATGTTATTTTCTAGGAAATCAGTGACTAGTTTGCCATTTCCCTCCACTTTTAAAAATGCTAAACCATTCTATTTTATTTGATGTATTTAATCAACAAGTCTTTTATAGAACAGCATAACATACTTGTCCACCAAAAATTTTTGCCTTTGTCTTTTTGTGACTTGAGTTTTGGGTGATGGGTTAATTGTTATATGTTCGTAAAAAGTTGTACTTAGCTAAGCTAGAACATTATGTGAGCATTGCAGGTGAGCATTAGTCCAATGACTTTTTATTTTATTCTACCTGGTTCATCCATTACCTTAGTGAAAATCAGACAAGCATGATTAATCATGGTTTTGATTAATGATTAATCCACTTCAAAATTGACTGAGGATGAATTGAGATTTGAGCATAAAATTTCCCAGCATGCCGTAGAAGTTTCAATTTTAGTTGTGCTTTTGTGAGGTGGAGCAAAACTGCTATTGCCATGGAAACAGCCAAGATCAGAACACTTGCGTCTGTGAAATTTATAACCAGTATAAGATTATAAATCAGAATTTAGTGGTGGAATTCAGACAGACATTTTGTGAAAAATAAACTTCCTGTATTCATTTATCATCTAGATTGCTGCATTGATTTGCTCTTTAGTAGTCTTGATCCATGTTGTATGTTTGGCAATCTAATTTCAAATAGATTTTGGTTATTTTCTTCAACATTTATTAAAATAAACAATGCACAAGCCCATATGCTAAATAAACATGGCGCAAGATCCCAAATTCGTCATTGAATATTGAATAGATGTTTTTCTAAATATAAAGATCCAATTTGACAGAGACCAGATGAAGCATCAGTAAAATAACTTGTTCCTAGAATTTCCAAAAGTCTGTTGTCACCTACTAGATCCTGTTCTTAATGATGTTTTGAATTACCTGAATTTTATTATCAGCTTCAGTTCCAGTATGATAACATTTGATCTTGAGGCGTGTACTAACGAGACTGTAAGTCTTTCTGATCCAGGCCCTCCATAACGGTGTAATACAAGAAATAGAGAACTTTCCCACTCTTTTTTTCTTAATGTAAATTTTATATTTTGATAATTTTATGTGTACTTGTTTATGTAATGAATGTAAGTGAACTCTGTGTAACTTGTATTCTTTCAGTCATTGTAATGTTAACGAATACTTATTCTGCAAAACCATAATTCTATAATGAGTTTTCTTATCTTAAAATTCACAAAGTAGATAATTTTGAGTGAATTTGGCTTTTCATTCTTTGAAAAAGTGTGAATTATTGATCTTTGGAATTTATATGTACTGAACTATTGTTTAGGTATAATGTACTGTGCCATTGTATACATGTATGTACGGTAGTTCCGTATTTGTTTCAAGTACAAAACAGTAGTATCGTATTTGTTTTACTGTACTATTAATTGTGTATTTATAAGGTACTGTACTACTATGTATATGTATAATATTATAATGTACTAGTGTATATGTATAATGTACTATTGTATATATGTATAATGTACTATTGTATAATGTATAATGTATATTGTATATGTATAATGTACTATAGTTGTATGTATAATGTACTATTGTTATATGTATAATGTACTATTGTATATTACTGTACTATTGATATGTATGTATATGTATATGTATAATGTACTATAGTGTATGTATAATGTACTATTGTATATATGTATAATGTACTATGTATATTTACTGTACTTTTGTATATGTATAATGTACTATTGCACTTTTTATAATGTACTATTGTTATTTGTATAATGTATTGTACAATAATTATTGTATGTATTTATACAATATATTACCCCTTATGAAGTCAACATGGTGAAATAAGGACCGAGACCCGGCCCACGAGAGTCCTGGTTTCACCATGTTGACCTCATAAAGGATAAT
>CAJDSM010026209.1:0-11609 GCA_903981925.1 Ostrea lurida | reverse complement strand
AACCACCCCATAATAATAAATAGAAAAAAAAAAAAATCAAAAAAAATCAGTCATATATATGGTCATCTCTTTATCTTATCGGAATGGTGACCGACATTCTTCATTTCAAACACGTTTTTCGCAAAATAACATACCGGTAATATATCATATTACTAAAACAACTTAGACCCACATAGCATACCTCCTCCCCCCCCCCCCCCCCATAGTCCCCCAAATCAAATACCTATTTCCTATAATAATTTTTACTCGGTAAACAATTTCCCTGTGTTGAGCTAAAAGCTCTTGAAAGCGAGTTTTTTTTTCTGAATGCCCTTTGCCCGTCGTCTGTCTGTCTGTTTTATTTTTCGACTTCTTCAGAACCGCTGAGACAATTTTAACTACACTTGGCACAAATTGTCCTTGGGTAAAGGAATTCAAGTTTGTTCATATGTAGGACCAAGCCTCATGTAAGATAACTTGAGAATTAATTTTCATAAACAAATGAAATGTTTGCCTTTGATTTTTTTTTTAAATTCTGTGTTCTAAATTTTAAGATATATAAGTAATCAAAATTCTTATGGTCTTTACAGGGGCCAGGTCCCCATCAAAGGGGAGTGAGATAATCACCAAAATGCAAAAATAGGGGGGGGGGTGTCATTTTAAAATCTTCTAATAACCACTAAGCCAGAAAAGCTGAAATTTATGTGAAAGCTTTATGATATAATAAAGATTCAAGTGTATTCAAATCATGATCCTCCAGGATAGGGTGGGGCTACAATAGGGGATCAAAGTTTTGCATACGAATATATTGGGAAAATCTTTAAAATATCTTCCTCAAGAACCACTAGACATTTACATGAAAGCTTCTGTGTATGAAGTAGATTCAAGTTTGTTCAGATCATGCCCCTGGGGGTAGGATGAGGCACAATAGAGGATCAGAGTTTTACATGTTGACATAAACCAAACATCTTGATATAGAGGATACAGTTATGATTTAGGTTTCTTCAAATGGTGTCCTCCAGGAGAGGGGGCAGTGGAGAGGGAGGGGGGGTGGGCCGGTCAGGTAACATAGGGGGCCAAGTTTAACATAAATTTATTAGGAAAATAACATTACAAATCTTCTCAGGAACAGTAAATGTTCAGAGTTTCAAATAGATTTGGAAGCATCATTATAAAATGTGGATTATAAAAAATGCAAGTGTAGAGTTTGTGAAATAAACATGGAAGCTTCATTATGTAGTGTAGATTCAATTTTGTTCTAACAGAGGCCCCCAGGGGGGGGGGGGGGCAGAATGGGGCCCACAATAGGGGACCAAAATTTAACATAGGTTTATATTCATTTATGGGTATATTTGGAAGATGACAGAGGTTAACTTTAGTCCATACCATTGAATAGTGGCCAGTCTTGGGGTAAATTTTACTTTTGAGAAACATGTAAATCTCTTGCTGAAGATGATTCCCGACCCTTTCCTCGTCATGGTGTAAATGAGACCCCATAGTTATTGGACGCACTGAAAGACAGTCTGAATATATTTCATACCCACATCAGCAATAAACTACTCAAGTCATGCAATTTTTAACAACTGGTGCATACCACTGACAAATGGAGGCGATTCCTGAATAATCAACAACTGGTTTATATATTCTGTTGGAGATTTGACCATTTATTAATCATGCAGTACATGTACTTACAAAATACATGAATTACGTTTTGTTTTTTGCAAAGAAATTAATCTATAAACATAACAAAAATATTTACTTTCAAACTGATGTCAGCAGTGTCCAAGTACAGTACAACACGGTTACAGCAAAGACATCTATAACAAATCCATGCTTACAGTGAAGTTGAATTCATACCCTGTAGTTTCACAGTGCATTTTGAATTAACTGAATATAACAAATAAGGTTTATAATGAATCCATGCTTACAGCAAAGCGATTATATTTAAAAGTACATTTTGAACTGATTGAATATAACAAATTACATTTATGATTAATCAAAATTGTTTGCTCCCAGCACTTTGATATAAGTGTGATTTACTGTAGAAGTAGGTCAAATACAACAGAAATAATATGTCACACAACAAACAAGGATTTCAAAATGTTTAACAAGAAAAATATTTGCCCTCTAGTTATGATGGTATAACACATACATTGCCACAACAATTTTTCAAATGAAATACACCATTTAAGCAATTTTTTTTTTAGAGTTCTGGTTCAACATCACAATAACAATTTTGATCCGTGTAAAAACACTTTGTCATAATGACCAACTTTCTTTCAAACAATACAATGTAGAGAGAAAAATAAAAATGGTAGAACTTCAGTATCTCAAACACTGATATCTCAAATACCATGGATATGTTGAAGTGATTCAGAAGTCCCAATCACTAATTCTTTAACCTTTGATATTTCGAATCCTTGGATATATCTAAATTTTTTCTCAGTTCCTTTGAATTCAAGATAATGAGGTTTGACTGTATAGTAATATATAATATTTCAAATCCTTGGATATATCAAAGTTTTTTCTCAGTCCCTTTTGAGTTTGAGATAATGATGTTTGACTGTATAGTAATATATATTTCCTGTTTTTATAAACTTCATTGCCTCACTTAGTGGGTTAGCATTTCTGGTTGCTGATCTGTAGAGCACAAGTTCAAATCTAACAGAGATTCTAATTTCTATCCTGATTATTTCTACTGAAAATAGAGTTTTATTTTTTTTTACTGAATGAAGTACATAAAAAAAATTTCAATTTCAAAATATTGTACAAATTCTTCACTTTTCATTTACAACAGTTCTCTGGTGTGCCATACATTCTTAACATTCATATCAATACAACAAGGAAAGCACTATCTCATGTATACATGTATTATGGGAAAACACTTACTACAAAATTCAGAGTCACAAAATCTTACCAGAGATCACACACATGTACCGGTAATCAATAAAGTGATAGGAGAGATCACACACACACATGTACCGGTAATCAATAAAGTGATGAGCTAAATCACCGCAGTTCACACTGTGTGCATAAGATAAATTAAATTTAAACAAGTGCATACACATATATTTCTTCGTTACATTCCAAATCAGATAAATATAATTGCCATTAAATTGATACATGGATGACATATTGACTTATTATCTGCTTGAATGATTTCTAATCTACTGTATCCCTTTGGGATAGACAACAAAATTACTAACCCCCCCCCCACCCCCTTTGAAAAATTAACTGGATCTGTCCTTATAATATGGTGATTAACTATTGGAAATTCAATCAATCTAGTGTATGGATTTCCACACAGTATTAAAAAAATTCTACATATAACTCACAGATAGTAGTGTAACTGACTTATCCAAAAAAAAAAAAAAAAATAAAAAAAAAACAACAAAAAACAAAAGAAAAAAACCTTCTCGTCCACAGCACTTGGAGTTAGCATCTACAGACATTGCATCATAATTCTACATTTATTTCTCATAAACATCAAGAGATAAAGTTTTAAGATAACTTAATACATTATAAACAAAAAAAAAATCTTATTACATTTATATATGCTTTTTATACCCCCCCAAAAAAAACCAAACAAAAAAGCCCCCCCCCCCCCCCAAAAAAAACACAACCCCCCCCGGCCCCCCCCCCCCTCAAAAAAAAAACCAAAAAAAACCCCAGGTAGACATAGTAAGATTCATAATAGTAAAATTCTTTCAGATTTCAATAGTTCCTCATTTACATTATAACACCCTTCTATCTACCTCCCACCCCCTGCACCCACACCCCCCCAAAAAATGGAATTTCATTACATCTAACATTATCTCTTATCAATGGTATATTCATTTTTCAGATATGCTTTGATAATTTTGAGCACATATATATAGTGGATAAGAGTGCTAGTTTAGGAATGTTTAAAATTACCCAGAATTCAGTCTGAAAATAGGTCAGACTGCCAGCAAACTTCTAGATCTCTTTGACTGAAACTCTCTCTCTGGACGGTTTAATAGATGGCGTTTACAACTCATTAGAGGGCGGGGATTATCCCAGACCTGCCCCAGCACCCTCCACATTATCCCAAGACCGCCTCACACCCCTCAGCATTATCCACCTGGATTAACTCATATCCGACAGACAGAGAACTTGATGACTTTGTTTCATTCATTACAGGCTTAACTTGCTCATTTTCTAAACTGTATTCACTATAAGTTGCTTTCATTGGTGAGACACAGGCTTCTTCTCTTGGGATCCCCTTATTAGTCGTCAAATCACCAAGTTGTTCGGTACACTTGACCTTCATAGCTTGACCTTGACCTGATGTGTCCAGCTGACGTCCACTCCCATGATTCTCTGTTTTGACCGAATCCTTTGGATCCCCCTCACAGATCTGGCTGGATACGACAATACCGTATTCGGAAGTGCCTTGACCTTGGGTGGAAGGTTCAAACACATTCTGGTTATGGTTCACTGAGTTCTGAGAGGAACCGGACAAGGGAGGGTTTCGTCCGCGAGTTCGCTGCGATTCTTCGTACAGGATCATCAGTTTCTCGACCTGTCGTTAAATAAATGAGCCCAGTGTTAAGTCAGAAACTTCCTTATAATGAAGGAACACCTGACAGACTTATATTCTGTACAATGGTTTGAACATATTCTATTGTATATATGTATGATTTAAAATATACAAAAAGATCAGATCTATACAACGTTCTATACACCATTGTCTGAGATGGCAAAAACAAAATTCCAAAACATCCCACAGTATTTGTGATTTGCACAGCAGTGACTGGGATGGGTACATTGTGTTTTTTTTTAGATACATTATAAATCATGACTCAGTGGTACTTGTATTGCCCTCTGTTTTCTGACCCCATCTTATGTTGTACCAACAATACATCAATTTAACAAGGCAACACACAGTCACGTAGTATCCCATCTTATGTTGTACCAACAATACATCAATTTAATTAACAAGGCAATGCACGCACACGTAGTATCCCCTATCAACACAAGATCTTTGGGCAATTGTCAAAAGTAACCTTAAACCCTTGACCTTGAAAATCAATAGGGTTCATCCTCTCTCCATGGGTAACATTTGTGGAACGGTTTTGATGATCCTCTGATGAATGCTGTGTCTTCTATCTTGTTCACAAGATTTTTGGCAATAGTCAATAGTGACATTGACCTTGAAAATTAGTAAGGTTCATCCTCTCTCCATGGGCAACATTAAAGGAAGGTTTGATGATCCTCTGATGAATGTCCTTGCTTTTATCTTGTTGTCAATGTTCTGGACACACAGACACACATCTGCTATATCCCCATCACAACTAATTATCCCCATCACAACTAATTACAAGAGGATGATGACTTTTAAGAGATTGGGATCCTCTTCGATCAAAACATCACTCACCTGAGCATCAATGCATTCGAACTGCCATGGCCACTTGACATTGTATAAGAACTGTCTGTGGTCGTACCGATTATCGTCTGGACTGTAGGTCTCGGCATGGTATGACGGGGTTAGTGTGGTCATTTTGTGACGATTAATGGCATAGCAGCGGAAAAAGTGCTTCACCTTGTCTGCCACCTACAATAATGTTAAATCTGTCAAGACTTATAATTCTGGTAATAAACACAAAGAATTCAGAAATGGGACATGTATTTAATTCTAGTGGTACAGGTTAATCCATTGAAGAGAGTGGGGTGGGGGTAGAAGATATCGTTCCTTTCTATATATAACACCTACCTCTTTAGGCAAAAACTTGTCCATCCTTTCTATATATAACACCTCTTCTTGTGGAAATTTGTCTTTCCTTTCTAAGTAATACATTTATCTCTTCAGAAGAAAATATGTCTTTCCTCTCCAAGTAATATACTTACCTCTTCAGGTGAAAACTTGTCCTTCCACACTTGAACCAGTTTACAGAACATACTGTACGGACCACAGCCATTTTGTTTTCTCAGTCGGCCATAGATAGAGAGTTCTTCATATGTCATACCCATGTCCTCCTGCAAAGTACAAATCATTTTATCTAGCAGTGTTTTGACTTTTTTGTTGCTAAATTAAATTGTTTCTTTGACTATTTCTAAAAACTGTTGCTCTATACTTAATTTCAGAAAAATGTAGTAGATAATGACTGACTTCATGTTAAAACTTGAATAGAAATTTAGGTATCAGCAATGTTTTCAATTTAATTTCCGAGCTGAGTAGCTCAGTAGGTTGGTGTGTTCATTGCTGAACTGTAGACGACAGGTTCAAGTCCAGCTGATATCGATGTTGTAAATTTTTTCAGATAATGTTCTACTAAAACTGCATTTCATGGACTAAATAAAGTAAATTTGAAAGTTTTCTAATTCAATGTATCACTGTAAATATCCTCCAGTTTTCAACCACATCAAATTTCTCTGACATAACTTTCATGAAGCTCTACTTGATAGGGCTGTGTATTGGGTGAAATTTTCGTACTGTGATATATATTGTGATATTTTCAATGTACTGCAATTTGTATTGAAATATTTTCAAATAAGAATATCAACGATCTTTTCTCTTATTTCATTGACTTTAAGATAGATTTCTATGCAGAATAAATGAAAAATAAGAAACAAATGTTCTTGGATATAGTTAGACACAATATAGACTTAGTTGCTAAACTCCCTTGCTCTTGGATTATTGGAAGAAGAAAACTACACGTCTTGGTGTTTAGAACAATCACAGAAATGTTTCAGCCATAATAAATGTAATATTTGATGCGAGGAATCTTGAGTCCAAACATAATTTCTGAGCCCAAGCACCTTCGCCGATATACTGATATTGAAAAAATGTATCGTAATAAGATTTTTTTTTTTAACAAATCGCCATATATCGGAATACCGGTATTATCACACAGCCCTACTACTTGACCAACCTTGAAACATGAAAATTTTTGGCTTCAAACAGTACAATTTTCTGGACAGGTTCAATACTGATGTAACATGTAACACCAACACCCCCCCCCCCTCCCTTCCACCCCCAAAATTCCAGGGTATTGAAAATCTTCAATTCAGTGGTTTGTAAAAGCTTTCCTGTGAGTTCAGTTTCAGTTCTATTTAATCTGAACCGAATCCACAAGAGTATGCTTAAACAGGCTATTGCTGTTGCATCGTCAGATATTACACAAGCTACAATAACACACCGTCAGATTAAAGAAATCTAGTCATCAAAACGTTTGATCACATTAGAATAAGCAGGTAATTGGGATTATGCGTAATGAACTTTGTGGACTTAACCTCGTCTGTCTGGGCTAACTGGCCCTGCTGCAGGGGCTCTAACTCTGCTGATGGAGGGGCATGGAAGATCCTGAAAATAATCATCATAAACATCAGTGACCTTATCATTGGTGGTAAACATGAGATTTTAAGTGTGCAGTGGTAGCCGTGAGATAAACTTTTGAAATCATGAATCTCCAAGCAAAACTGGGAGAGCTATAACCATGTTTATGAAAGAACAATTTTCAGATATTCTTGGTTACAAATGATTTGTATTTGTATCTACATAATACTTGTGTTTAGGTTCACAGTAATGAATTGGATATAGTGTAAAAGTGATCATTCTGAACATTTATTTTCACTTAATTTAGCTAAATGTGAACGATTCTGGTCTAAAATAATGCCAAACCCTTTGAAATGAAACACATATATCGCTTGAAAATTGAAACACAATATATCTGCGTTTGAAAATTGAACACAGTATATCTGCTTTGTGAAAACTGATATTTCATCAATATAACAATGTAACGTGCGTTTGAAAATTGAAACACATATATCTGCGTTTGAAAACTGAAACACAATATACAATGTATCTGCGTTTGAAAATTGATAAACACAATATATCTGCGTTTGAAAATTGAAACGCAATATATCTGCATTTTAGGTGTGTAATACAGTGTACACATGTACCTTCAGTAAAATATGGTTGAAGTGCAATGTATTCAGGCTTACAGTGAAGTGATTTTCACTATGGATTACAAATCTATTGGATATAAAACATAACAAAATTCTTCATCCCCCGTACTTTGCTATAATTAGACTTTTAAATTAATGTAGATATGTACAGTTGAACTTCGATATCTCAAACACTGATATCTCGAATACCATGGTTATGTCGAACTGATTTGAAGGTCCCAAACACCTATTTTTTTAGTATTTTTACCCCCGATATCTCGAATTCACGGATATCTCGAACTTTTTTCTTGGTCCCATTGAGTTCGAGATAATGAGGTTCGACTGTAGTTGATCATGAAATGCAGTACAAAATGCATTTTTAAAGTAAATTACCTGCAACATCAATTTTCAGTAATAAGCTATATGATACAAGTAAAATTTACACAGAATAACAATAAGTCTCCAATGTAGGAAATAGAACAATACACTCTTACTTGTTGAGAGCGGTGTATCCAAAATGTTGCGAGCAGTAGAGAATGAATCGGCGGAGGTCTGTTTTACTGATTCCTCCGATCGGATTAACGTCGGCGCTGGAGCAGTCGTACTTCGTCATGTAGCCCCGCAGCCTGAAGGTACAAAGACGATCACACGTCAAGCACTGATGTAGCACTGAAAGACTTAGTTTCTGTTATCATTCTATAATGACGGTGACAATGTGTGTAATGGAACATGCTGATGAATTTGAATGACAATCCATAAATATTTCGTTATTCAGCTCTCCACATTATATAGTTTCTTAGGATCATACCTTGAATTATAAGCAGTCATTACAAGGTATAGATTTTGAATAATTGAAAGTGTAACAGAACTTCCATTTAGATAACTAATGTATCATCCCTATAACATGTAACAAAATAACTTATTATAGAAAAAAAAGTGTTATAAAATGTTATAAAACCTCAACAAAAAAACCCAACTAATGTATCATCCCTAAAAGATGGCGGTCCCTACCCCTCGTCCACGTTTGCGGACCCCAGCACCAGGAGGCCCCCAGATCTTCCCCGGGCCCACAAGCACAGCTGCGCAAACAAGTACGCCAAAACCATCCTCAAGCGGGCCTGAAAATGACAACACCCGGGTGAATCTTCCACACAAATATGTTCTATGATTGATAATTCCTAAATCTAAACCCAAAATTTGTCATTGTAAAGTCAGACAATATTGTTTACAATACCTGAACATTTTGTAAGGCTAGATTTTCTCTAAGACTGCCTCCGTTGGCTTTGAATTTTGGCAGTAGTTTTAAGGCCGTGGTGAAAACGCCTAACACTGCTGCCACAGCAACATCAATGCTTATAGACAAATGGAAACTACATTAAAGGGAAAAAAATAAAACATGGTTATATAATAACGGACATTGCCAGAAATTATTAAATACACACATAACAGCAATATTCCCTGTATGTACACATAACTTATTGCATTTTTTTTTTGGTACTTTAACCTAAAAAATCATAACGTCAGAGTCAGTGTAATGCAAAGACAGATGCAATTCTCACACATGCAAAACCTTCACACCATGTACACTGTACCTTCCAATCTGGCCCGCCAGTTCTGCAGCTCTTGATCGGGTGTCTTCTGAACTATTTTCTGTGCCCATGTAACAAGTCGTAAACAGTCTGCCGGTAAGTTCAGAGGGGTCAGATGGAGTGTAGGTCCCATCTCCCACAATTCTCCTTACATCCGACAGGACATGTTCATCTGAGGAGTAGAATGATATACACCATTTAACAATGTAAAACTCTACGGCAATGTTCATTTACTCTCTTTCTAACACAACTACTTGTTCATATACTGAAGATTCCTTACTACAAGCAGGAAATCAGATTTTTTTTTGTTAATTGAGAATTCCGTTGAATCATCATTTTTGTGATTTCACATCCCCCGAGTCTATTCCTTTAATTATACAGTGCAGTATCTGTATTCATCAGACAATGTAAAATGTAAACAAATATAACCAAATCTGAAGACTACAGAAAAAAAAGGGGGGGGGGGTGTCTAAAGACAGAATTACCTCCCCTCTGAACAGATTCTACCACTAGATGGCACATTGATGCCACTATACAGGCAGTGCTAGAACTGTCAATTCCTCCACTTAGTGGAAGGAAATATCCACCCTGTCCACTTCTCCGCAAGTAGTCCCACAGCCAGCATGCCGGGCCCAGGCTACAGAAAAACAAACACTCACATGAGCTAGCACATTCCAACTATAAGATGTACAGATAGTTAATAATACATTTTGGTCACAAAATATCAATATGATGTTACATGTAAAAATGTCAAAAAATAATGATCTCAAAAGTTCATGACACAAAGATGAAATCAATTCTCTTTCCTACAAAATACAGTATGATGTCACAAATCTGTGAAATTGTGCCTTATTTTGATCAAAATTGACTTTAAATGGTAGTTCTCTACATGTTGATAATCCAATTAGAGAATAATAGAGAGCACAGAACACAGGCCTAATAAAGATATATTTTGCAGTTTAACATACACATTAAATTAAACAATGTGGTGTTGTTCAGTGTATGCACTCACCCTCTTTGAATGCTAGAGAGCGTTTTGAAATTACTCATTTTGTCATGTTTTTCCAAAAATGAGGGAAATTCTGCTGAATTATGATGTCATACACACAAATTCAATGCATTGTAGCAGAATATTAATTTTGCAGTCATTCAACATTTATTCTATGGATTAAAACTACTCTTAATTACTGTAGCCAATTTAGATTCAGAATCATATTTTAGGCCAAATGTAGGCCATTAATATATATTAAGGTGATATTTACATTTACTGTTTAATCCCCTAATAAATATTTTGTGATATGTGCCTATAACTTGCAAAGACGATCACCAAAGTTGGTTTGGGGTATTGAATAACAAGAACTACTTATACGAGGTTTAAAATATGTAAATATATGAACTCTTTTAGGTTGAAAATGTATAAAACTGTTGACATTTGATGTTTTATTTTCAGAAAAAAAATAATTAAATACTTGGGTTATTAATTTTTTATTTATTTTGCACTCCTTTTTGTCGTGTACGATATGACATCATGAGTGCGTAAATGTCACATTGCTTGTATCTTTTTTTTCCTGTACATTTCATTGTGACGTAAACATATTCTTACCTAATGGCTGATCCATGAACCGTTACTTCCCCAAAGGATTTGAGCGGAAAGTTTAAAACATATACAATAAAACACAAACAAATGAATTTTCTAAGAATGTAAATATAAGCAATAATTATGATTTATTGAAAGATGTAGTCTCATAACTGCAACGGTGTGTGCAAACAAATTTTCATAACGCGCTAACGCGCGTTATTCAATTTGTATGCACACACCGTTGCAGTTATGAGACTACATCTTTCAATAAATCATTAATTCATTGCTTAAAAGGCATATTGTCTAACAAAATCTCAATATTTTTATTTCACTTTAGAATGCATTGAAATCGTAAGATTATGATGATATTAGATTAAATATTTGTTACCAATATGATTTTTACTGGTATTTCTTACTCCAAACTAATAAAATACAGTTTCGTTGATTTCTTGACGGGAAGACAAAAATTCGATTTAGCCCCGCCTTTATTCATATGACCCCTAGTTTTGAACTCGTTCGAAAAGCTATTCCGCGCGTGCTCACACGCGTTACCT